>OZ005652.1:199058772-199226272 GCA_963930645.1 Salticus scenicus
GAGTTTTTTTTTTTCATTTATTTTAGTATGAATTTAGACTTTTAAAAATTAAAAATATCGAATTAAAATAGACGTAATTTGCAATACATTGCATCTATAATAAATTAAGTAAAATTTTATTATTATTATCATTATTATAATTATTATTTTAACCTTTAAGCTACACATTTTAACTCGGCTATTTTCTAAAATTCTAATTTTGTTTCTTTTGTTTCGCGAATAAAAGTAAACTAATAAAAGTAATACATTACTTTTTAATAATGAAGAAAAAAAAAAAAAAAAGAAGAAGAAGAAAGAAAGAAATCATTAATTTACTAAATGAGATGTATAATTACCAATATTTCGCAAGTCCAAAGTTATATCTATGTGACCATTTTCCGCGCTGTGATACATAGCTTCTTGTAAAGACTTTAGCTGCGTTTTCGTAAGCTTTATTACTTGACTATTATCAATTGCAGAAGGAACACTAGATGAAGATTTATTTAAGTCTTCTACGCACACCGGGACAATCTGCAAAAATAATAAATTACGACCAAAATATAAATTTTATTTGAAAATAAGAAATTTCGTAAAAATTAATATCTGGTTTAATATTTCTTAAAAATAAATAAATAAATAAATAAATAGAATAAAATAAAAAATAAATAATAAATAATAATAAAGAATTAATAAAAAAGGAATTCCGTAGCATATCTAAGAAGCAAAAATGGCTAATCAAATATATTTTATAACTATTTGATTACAATTATTTGATTTTAAATTAAAAAAAAAAAAAAAAACATAAAAAATTAGTACAAGATACAATCGTGCGGTTTTATAACAAAATATTGCAGATCAATCATGTCAAACATGCGCCCCTGAATGTTTGCTTTACATTTCTGTTTTCTTTCTTTTTCCTTAAATTAATCATTCGATGTTAAGAAATCGTCACGGCTTTACTTTTCAGTATACTTTTACAACTTATTGCATAAATATTTATTATTTATTTATTTTAGAAATTATAAAATAATTATAAGTGAATTTAAAGAGAAAAAAATTTTTATCATTTTGTAAACTCATTTAATGATATAGCCATATAATTTTCTTAGATTCTTTAGTTAAATAATTAAAAAAAAGGAAAAGAAAGGAAAAGCTGGCATATTTTCGCGTTGATACTTGTAACGCTCTCTGAATATATCAATAAAATAAAATAAGACACTAATAAAATTATAAAATGCATCTTTTATTACTATTATTATTATTTTTTTCTTCTTCTTATTTATTTATTTATTTTTTCAAGGATAATAAATTTAGTAAGTTTTAATAATAGCTATAATTTAATACTTTTTTATTTTTCAGCTAATAGTTCATATTTCGCATGATTGTACATACATTTTCTGCAAATGTAACAGTAAAATGCTTATTTTATTTATCTGAGGTTTTGGTGGGTAATATTTACAAAATACGAAATTACAAATATACTACGTCTCATGTAAGTTTAAATTTTTCAACAACATTGTTAAAAAAACCTATAAAACAGTTAAAATACACAATAGCAGTCGTTTCGAGCCGACTTTATCACCCCCTCTTTAGTTTTTTAAAAAGCATAAGGGAAGTAAACGATTTCAAACTCATAAAAAAATATTAAAACAGGATTGTAATTTTACCAAGTATACGAAATTGCAACTGAAATCATTAAATAAATTATTTGTATAAAACTTAATCGGTAACCTCTATACACACTATTTTCTACACAAACCATGATTTTATGCATCAATAGTGTATTAAAACCAAGTAAAAACTACAACGTCTAAAACACCAAAGAGAAAAAAATGTGAAGCAGACAGCTGTTTCGGTAGCATTTAGCGTATCGTCTTCAGTGCACTCAGTGCATACCACACAGTAAGTATAGGGACTTGAGAGAGCAATAAAACGGTACTTGCGGGAGGAAGATTGTGTCACGTGACTTCTGGCAAAACACTTTCCCCTGAGCATCACTGTAGCACTGATTTATATGGTAGTCGCTAATGTCCTTGATGTTTTCGATAGATTTTACCCAAAAAGAAAAGTCATATATGTATGAAACAATAGAGCATAGAATCATTTGTCATCCTCAGTTAAAGTATTCCATGCATAATTATTAAAAACGCTTAATTAATCTGTAGTTTAGAAGATTTAATACCTATCGAATCTTGGCGATAGAGTTTGTCGCCAAGAGAAAATTTCTTCCGTTCGCTGAAATGCTCTACTTTCTTCCAAATAATCATAAAAATAACAATAAAAATATAAAATAAAATGTACTTTTCCTTATTATTTTTAATTGATATATTGAAAAAAAAAAAAAAAATCCTTTTTAATTTTCAATACACGTGTGTATATGTGAGTAATAAATTTTATTGCTAAAATTAATTTAGAAATGTTATTACTGTATTTTATGCTAAAATGCTATTTTGCAATGCTTCATTTTAATATATATATATATATAATATTTTATTCATTAAAAAAAAAAAAAAAGAAAAATCTTGTTACAATTGAATTAAAAATATGTTAAAAGAAATACGTTCGTTGAAGTTATATAACATCTATTAAATTACTTAAAAAAAAAAAAAAAAAAAAGAACATTGTAGAGGTTAGCATTAAATTGAATTTATTTAAGATATTTTATTTATTCATTTAATGAAATTTTTTAGTAATTAAGGTTTACAAGACATTTTCCCGTCACTGATATTTAAAAAGATTGAGTATTTAAATTAATTTACCTAATTATATTTCTTCACTATTCCCCATCATAGATTTGTTATCTTTAATTTCTGTATTTATATTATAAGAAAACAATAATGCTTGTTTGTGTAAAACTTTTTTTCAAAAATAAAAAATTAGAACAAAATTATAATAATTTAAATATTTAAATTTTGAATAAGTTACAAAGTTTTTAAAATAGAAAGTTTATAGTTAGAGTTATTAAGAAACACCACAGAACTAGCGTTTTAAATTAAAAAGTACGAAACTTAAAAAAAAATACTATAAATTGCAACAAACTGGCAACAATTGTTACAGCTAAAAAAAAAAAGCACAACCCTTCGTCAGGTGAACAAAGTAGGGACGAGTGTTGCAAACAAAGCGCCAACGTTTGTTTGATGTTATTTATTTATTGATAAACTATATTAAAATATAAATAAATAAATAAAGGCAAACATATTTAAATAATAATATAACGAGTGATAATTACATAAAATAATAGTAATTATAGTTATGTTGAACATATCAGTATCAGTAAATGTTCTATTACGTATCCTTTTTTTTTTTTTTTTTCTCTCTTTTCATCCGTTTGCCGCATAGGAGTATTACACTCACGCCAATAACTGTGATAAAAGAATGGAACTGGCAAGCAACCCCTTCATCGCCAAATGCCGAAACTCACGTGTTTCATCTTCGAGACACTTTCATTCGGACGACACAATAGGGGTGCCCTCTCTAGTTACTATATTTACTCTGTGGTGCATACCGTCTCCAGCTACACGCCACGCTCTTGCACTGAAGACGGCACGCTAAATGCTACCGAAACAGCTGTCTGCTTCCCATTTTTTTTTCTCTTTGGCGTTTTACACGTTGTAGTTATTTGGTTTTAATAATCCAGCGCCAAGTCTCCTTTTAATGCCAATGATGTATGTTAATTTCATTATGTTGAATGTAGTATAAAATTTAGTAAAAGGAAATGCCATCCATAAACCGTAATGAATCGAAGTTCTTTTGTGTGCCTCTGTACATTTTATACATTAAAAACTATACTTTAATACTCATAATAATTTACCAAATTTCAAATCAATTAGGGAATTTTTATTGCCGTGGATGCCAAGCATTTTTTGAGTCTTATGGAGACTCTCTACCTAACGTTACCGAAAGCCAAAGTTCATATTATTCTATAGAAAAAATTGTTATTAGAATTATATGTAATTAATTACGTTTTCACATTCAGAAATTCCCAACCGTTAAGTTTGAGCTTTTTTCCGAAAATTATTATTATTATTATTTTTTTTTTTTCATGTTGCATTTTAGAGCTAAAAAATACGAAAAATAAACTAAATACATTTTTAACACTTTATAGCTTCAAAATGTAATATTAAAATATAATAATAAGTTTTTGGAAAGCAAGAATAATTTTCATGGCTGGAAATTTTCTGAAAATGAGACAAAATAAATAAAAACATTACGTAATGAGTGACTCTAGTAACAAATTTCCCTATAGATTTATATGAAATTTGGTGACCAAAGATGAAGAAATTCTAAGCGGTAGAGAGGATCCTTAACAAAAACGTCCCACTGACGTTTCTGTAATTATTTTTTCTACTCACTGCATGCTATTTGAAAATGAATATTTTCGTGAGATATTTGTTAAAGTAAATGGAATTTTTTAACCTTTATTTTGAATTTTCAAATTCAAAATTAAACAAGAAGGGGAAAAAAATCATGCGGTACGGATTGATTATTAACACTCTCTAACTGTATTTATTCGTTGTATCGTATAAACTTCAATGTTCTTCACCTACATTATCAAACAACGGACAGACAGAAGGACATAAGGACAGAAATGTATATATATGGACTAAATGAATTCATAATCACTCTTAAACATTATAATTCCCTGACTATTTCATGACTTTTCCAGACTCACAAAAAATCCCTGACTTTTCCTGACTAGTGGCCACTCTGATAACATATATCATTTTTAAGAATTTCTGAAAATATTTACGGGCACTGCCCCACTAAAAATAATCTCAAGATATTCTGCAGATATTTTTAGAGAAAATCTGCAGAATATCTTGAGTTAGTTGGCCCATTTTTAAGAAAGTTTACAAAATTTCTTTATAATGTCTTTAAAATTTCTGAAGATATTTTATAGAAAAAGATAAATCTTCAAAATATTTTAAAATATTTGAAGGAAGTCTTAATAAGAAAATACTATTTTCTCAAGAATATCTTCGGATTATTTTTAGTGGGGTGGAAGCAGGTAGATGGACAGTTGGACAGACAGATACCCTAAATTAAGTCATATTCACACTTAAAGATTGATAGAAACAGTTAATGTAAAGGAAAATGCAATTCATCAAATTTCAAATAATAGTCCATAATGTAACTGGATATTTTTGTGTGGCCCTGTAAATTTTAATGATAATCATACTATTCTATAGAAAGAATTCTTTTGTGCATATGAATAACATATTTTAATTTCATTAATATTTGTGCAAAGTAAAGTAATTAAATATAGAAATACCTTTCTTAAAACGCAATGCTCTGGAATACTTTTGGGTATCCCTGTGCACAAACTACTAGTGGAATTTATTCCATTTTCAATAGAAAACATTCGATAGGGAACTTGAATAACATATTTCAATTTCATTGATATTTGTGTAAGGCAAAGGCATTAAAATATGGTTTATAAAAATACCTCTCATAGAATGCAATGCTGTGGAATACTTTTGGATGTCCCTGTACACAAACCAATGATGGTACCTACTCCATTTTTAACAGAGAACATTCGATAGTGAACTTGAATAAAATATATCAATTTCAACAAATTCCATGAGTATTCACGGGAATTAGTGTGCGGAATGACAGACAGACGGGCAGACAGACAAACCAAAATCATTAACACTTTTCAACCTGCCAAGTCTCCTTTTAATATCACTATGATGTCAGTTTTATTAAATTATTAACTATTTTTCGCCTATGCAACTTTAATTTTTCATAAAATTTTATTTTAATTTCATTATTAAGTTGTAATTTGAACTAATAAAAATATTAATAAATCAACCAATAAATGTAATAATGTAACGTATGTTTTATCATTTTTTTTAATTTGCTCATTTTCCCTGTATGTTTTATGAATAATTAAATGGAAAGAATATAAGGCACCACAAAACTGGCTAAAACATAGCAACAGAAAATTTGTTTGTGATACTTATTGTTTAAAATACCTGCAATCTTGACGTTCTGCGATCACATGTGAGTGTTGAAGCCCCCTCAGCTAAAATTTCTTCTAAAGAAAGCACATCTTTATTACTTTTTGACATCGGGTGAGACAGTAGCAAATGTAACATAGTCCTTTGACCATGAGCACCAGCTACGGCTATGGCACTGTAGCAACCTCTTTGGGCTGCACCTCCATACGCAAGCGAATCCCGTAACGTAGTAGACAAGAAAGGGTGTGCTCCATGCAACAAAAGAAGTTCTGCTAATTTTAAGCGACCTGCAAAGAAAAGGAAAAGTGTTATAGATTAATACATACATTAACATATTGATGTTAAGAATTTTATTGTGAAAATACTAGAAGGATACAATTGTAATTTAAATTCTCCTATTTTATCAAAATCAGAAACAAATAGTATTTGGTTGGAAAGGATATCATATGGTGTGCAAAAAAACGAATTAGCAGACCAACTGGTCGAAGATGTGACCGAGGACGTAGGCACTACTACTAAAAAAAAAAAAAAAAAAAAAAAAACTCTCTTTGTCTCAACCTTTTCCTCACATGATCCAAATATGAATTTTAACAAAAACTACTAAAACGCTTAAAATTTATTATTCACTTCAGATCACAGATGGTATTCGTTTAAACTAATTCCAAAAGTAAAAAACAACTGTAACTTTGATATAAGAGCCTTATTTTTATTTCTATTAAATCATGGTTTATTTCAAACATATTAACTTAAAATAGGAAAAAAAAATTCACCTCTTGGCCTATTTGGAAAGTTATCACATAACTGCACTACATTTTGGACTGCATTGTCATTTCACCGTTTCAACTCATAAGGAAGACTGGTCTACGCCTCAATTCATACTTAAAAATAATCATGCAACACAACTCTTTACGCGAAAAAAATATTGACTGCATAAATTTCATACAACACAATGATTTTTCTTTTCAAAATAATTTTTCTCTGTTATCAATTTGAAATGGGGGAAAAAAAGAGAAAGAAAAGAAAAAAATCACGTGAATTTTAAACTTATAGTTACATGTGTCATTGCCCCGATACCAAAGTAAAATTTAAAATAAGTTAAGTTATTTTATTTATAACTAGTATATAACCCCGTGAAAAATGACGGAATGTGAAATCAGTTAAGGTAGTGAATCAACGAATGCTTTGCCAGCTTCGCTGAACACTTTAAAGGGGACTAATGTGCAAGTTGCACCTGACGGGACTAATATGCAAGTTGAACCTGACGGGACTAATATGCAAGTTGTACCTGACGGGACTAATGTGCAAGTTGCACCGAACGAACAAACTATTTCTTTTAACGAAAATACCTACTAACACTGGACGTTAGGTCTAATATAACGTATTATATTATACATCGTATTTGTCATATTATAACTCAGTACTTATTTCGCTTCCTTCTTCGATTCGTTTTAATAGGTATTTTTTATATGAATGGGGAAATTTGATATTTTTTAATTTTTAATTTTTCGCGTGAAGACATTATTTCATCTTATGCCCCCCCCCCTCCAAATATATATATATATATATATATATATAACAATAACTGGTAAATTGTTTTGGCAACAATCATAAATTTCAATGTCCAATTTTTAAATTATTTTCATATTTTAATTAATTCTAAAATATCTAATCAAAACTTCGTTACAAATAAGGTACCGAATGAAAGGTACCATATTTGTATCGAAGTAACCTTAGGTACCTTATTTGTAACCTTATTTATTTTAACTAATTTGATAAATATGACGTCACAATCAACTGTTTGTTTATATAAGACTAGCTGACCCGTCCGGCTTCGCACTGATGAACAAATTTTAGTTAAAGATGGATTGATATGTAAAAAATCAAGAAATATATCTGTTTATGTTATAGTCAGGCAATATTATTAACTGGAAAGTCAAAATATAATTTTACAATTATTTTTTTTAATTAGTTGTTAAATGTTGGCAATTTTTACTTAATGCTATTTATTTATTTATTTCATAAAAAGAAACATTTCTTTACTCATGAATAAACTAGTATGTTGTGGCCACCACAAGACTTTCTTCTATATTTTTCTATACAAATTCACGCAGTAACAACATAAAAAAAAAAAAAAAAAAAAAAAAAACGATTTTTTTCAAAAATTTTTTTTTTGTTAAAAGTAAAAAAAATCTATAACTTTGTTTTAAATTACCACATATTTATAGTTCAACCATTCGTTTTAAAGGTATTGACGAGACCTTTCGAAAGATACCGATATTGAAAATTTACAACCCCCACTGGGAGGGGGGTACTTCCTCCTAGGGGGGAAGCGATGCCCCAAATTTTTTCCCTAATTAACTACTACTATTATCAATAATTCATATTAATTTCACAATCACAGGTTAAGAATAACTCTCATTATGGACATTTATACGAAATTTTTTCCTATACTGCCATGTTAAAAATTTAGAAAAAATACGATCACAGCGCCACCTGTTGAGCGATTGATCCCCAAATCTAATCAGCCTCAGTTTATGTCAGGGGCCAACTAAATACCAAGTCTGGTTAAATTTCGTTAAAAAAAAACGATTTTTTTCTAAGTTTTTTTTCGTTAAAAGTAAAAAAAATCGATAAATTTGTTTTAAATTATCACAGATTTATAGTTCAACCATTCGTTTTAAAGGTATTGACGAGACCTTTCGAAAGATACCCATCTTGAAAATTTACTCCCCTCGAGGGGGGACTTCCCCCCCACGGGGGGTGGCGAGGCTCCTACGCATACAAAATTTTTTTCCCAGTTGACTATCTCTATTTTAAATAATTCTTGTAAATTTCATAATGATTACTAATAAATAATTCTCTTTATGCACATTTATACAAAATTTTGTCCTATATCACCATGTTAAAAATTTAGAAAAAGCGGGATGGCAACGCAACCTGTAAGACAATTATTAACAAAAGTTGATAGGCACTAATTTATGTCAAGGTACAACTACATACCAATTTGTATGAAATTCTGTGCAGTAGTTCTTGAGATACAGTTGCCACAAAATTTTGTCACACACACACACACACACACAGACAGACAGACAGACATTTTCTTAAAATGGTCAAATCGTGTTCTACAGCTCTCAAAACGTGTAAATCCATCAAAAACCCGAGGTCGAAAATTTTTACGAATCCAATACTTTCTCTATATTACATATAGAAGAAAGTAAAAATATTGAAAAATAAACCTATGACATGAAAATGTTTTTGATAAAATTGACGTCATAATAGCTTTAATTATTATTTATTTTTTCATTTCGCAAATATATTTAATTTTTTCCATAATTGATTATTATTTTAATAATGTATATTAAAGGAGAAATCAATAATATGAAACAATATTCGTACAATATATACTATTACAGAATCTGGTGTGAAACAACCACACGACTTCCATTACCCACTATTACACGTAATATATACAATTTTTTGGAGATATTACTTGCATTTTTTGAGATTTTCGAGTAAGAGAAACTTGATACACGTATAAAGACACATACAACAGAGTTTGCATAGCGAGTTAAAAAATAAGGGGAAAAAAATAGATAGTTATTTTTTTAAACACGAATTTCCGAGATCTAAAACTGAACTACCTAATCAGGATGACCGTTAATATTCCTGTAATAAGCACGTAATACTTGAGAAAGGTTATCTAAATTGGATTAAAGAAAAAATTTTCAAGAATACGTTAGAGCCGTTTTTGAGATACCAACTTTTACCAAAACTTAACATACTCAATTATTGGCCTAAAAACAATAATTACATACAAAAGGATATTTAATAGGAAGTTAACATGGCGAGTTTGAAAAAAATCCGTACAGGCGTTTTTAAAGGAACGCACTTGCGAAGTCTGAAATTGAGCTGTTTATAGAGGACGCCTATCAATTTTCCTGAACTAAGCAACTTTTCAATCGAAAGGGCATCTAATATATTATTTATATAGCAACTTTGAAGAAAATCATTAGAGGTGTTTTTGAATATGGGCTTAGGGTCCCATTTCTGGTTTTCGATGACCCAATTCCGGTTTTTCAATTTTCACGAAAATTTGGAAAATTTATCTGTACACCAGACCTGAATCACTTGTGAAGTTTAGTAGTTCTATTTTTATTAGTTTTGGAGATATGACAGCCAGAAGATTACACACACACGTGCACATATACACACACACTGACCAATTGCCAAAACCTATACAATACTTCCACTACCTACGGTAGTAGGGTAATTGAAGTAAACACATACATCTCGTATTTACTACGATAATATTGTTGCGTACTTGGGGGTTCGTGAGTTGTCTGGGAATGAAAGGCCAAACGTACAAAAATTCAGTAATTTATTCACAGAAAATTCCAGAAAAATACAGGTCAATAAACCAATTATCAGCTTCAATTCAAGCAGTAACCACAGCTTAAACAACAGCTGTCAATAGCAAATCCACAGTACAAACTGTATAGCAATAACACATAAAGCAAGTCTCTCTCAAAGAGGCTCAAGAGCAATGCAAGCACTAGCGAAGCTGGCTGATAGCTGAACTGAACTGACTGCCCTTGGCGAGGAAGCGCTCCTTATATGCTGTTCCATGGAGCCCAGATTTTTCGAGAAAACTCTAGAAAGTGGTCAACCAATCAACTTACAGCTTCCATATTTGGTATATCCCATATAAGGATTTTCTCGCCAAGGTCGCCAAAAAAATCGCCAAGGTGGGGAAAAGTCGCCAAATTTGGCGCCAAATCCATTACGTGCATTACTGGGGCTTTTTAATGCGTTTTTAAGGGAAAATAAGGCTATTTCAACGCTAAAACGACTAGAAATGCACAAAATTAGCACTTTATCAACTTACTGAGCCTCTTTGAAAGAATTTATACAAAAATAAACACAATTATTTACAATTTCGTAACACTGCCCCCTCCCAAGGACTGCACGTCCCGGGCAGTGCAACCCTTGGTCAAGAGGCGAAACTAAACAAATTTACACAATCTAAAACACAAAAACTAAGTTGCACATAAAGATAACATAGAAATATAAATTAAGTGGGAAATATTTACAAAATTCACAAATATGTACAAATATTTATATACAAATATTTACATAACGCATGCGTAAATTTTACCAGTATTTACATTTAAATTTTAATATTACCGTTAATTGTGGTACTTGGCTAGCCTGTTATAGTGCACCACCTTCGGTTTTGATGAAGGTGTTTTAGTGATCCGCACCACTACATCATTCAGCCTTTTTAAGACTGTGTACGGTCCGTCCCAGTTGCACTGTAACTTGGGAGAGAGTCCTTTGCGTCGAACAGGATTCCACAACCAGACCTTCTCTCCTTCCTGGAACTCATGTTGCGTAGCCTTTAGATCGTACCTTGTCTTCATTTTCTCCGTTGCAATGTGAATTCGCTCCCGAGCAAAGTTGTGTACGTCCTCAAATCGTGCCTGGAGATCTTGGATGTACTCCTCGGGCGATGAAGGCGCATCAGGTGGACAACCAAACAGGAGATCACAAGGGAGACGAAGTTCACGTCCAAACAGCATCTGGGCTGGAGTGTAGCCGGTGGTTTCGTGGACAGCACTTCGATACGCCAGCAGGAACAATGGCAACTTCAAGTCCCAATCTTGCTGGTTCCTTGATACTAGAAGAGAGAGATTATTCAGGATGGTACGATTGAACCTCTCGACCATGCCGTCCGACTGGGGATGTAAGGGTGTTGTCCGGGTTTTGTCTATGCCGAGTATTTGACACAGTCCTTTGAAAACGTCAGATGTAAAGTTCCTACCTTGGTCGGTATGAAGTTGTAGGGGCGTGCCGTACCTTGACACCCATTGCTGCACTAGGACCTCTGCGACTGTGCATGCCTCTTGATTGGGAATGGGATATGCCTCAGGCCACTTGGTGAAATAGTCCATCACGACGAGAATGTATTTATTTCCACTGGAGGTCCGTGGCAAAGGACCCAAGATGTCGATTGCAATCCGTTCAAATGGTGCTCCCACGTTATACTGTTGCAGTCTTCCTCGACTTCGTTTCTGCGGGCCTTTACGTGCCGCACAAGCATCACAGGATTTACAATATTTCTCCACATCCTCCTTTGCCTTGCACCAGTAGAAGCGTTCCCGAACTTTCTGCAGTCTTCATTACCCCAAAATGGCCTCCGGTAGAGCTACTATGCAGTTGTTCTAAAACAGCTGGAATTTTTGATCTTGGTAATAAAATCTGCCATCTGAAGCTTTTCCCATCATTAGATTCCCACTTTCTGTATAATACGCCGTTTCTGATATGAAGAGAGTCCCAAAGTGCCCAATAACTTTTCGTAATGGGACTAAATCTGGAAATGTCCTGCCAGGTAGGTCTGTTGCTGGTCGTCTCCTTCAGCTGTAATATTGGCTTTATGTCAGGATCTTCCAACTGGGATTTTCTAAGTTCTTCGTCACTCCATGGATCGGGATCTTGATCTGATGGTGTTGATACAGTAACTTGGCAGGCAACCGGATTTATCGGCAGGTATTTCTGTTCGGCTCTAGAGCAATACTTGCAGCTTTCCGAGCAGGGCTTCCGTGACAAGGCATCTGCATTACCATGTAGAGTCCCTTTACGATGACGTATCTCGAAGTCATATTCCTGCAGGCGTTGTATCCACCTGGCAATCTGTCCTTCCGGGTTCTTGAACTGGAGCAACCACGTTAAAGATGCATGGTCAGTCCGGAGCAGGAATCTTCTGCCATAGAGGTAATGATGGAAATGTTCTATGGCTTTTACGATGGCGAGTAGCTCTTTCCTGGTGGTACAGTAATTTCGCTCTGGTTTAGACAGGCATTTACTCCAATAGGCAATGACATGTTCTTGACCATCAATTTCCTGCGACAGAACGGCACCGACACTCTCATGGCTGGCATCTGTATCAAGTATAAACTGTCTGTCGGGCTGTGGATACGTCAAGATAGGCGATGATGTTAAGGCCTCTTTAAGTCGCTTGAAAGCTTTTTCACATTCATCTGTCCACAGGAACTTCTGTTTGGCTTCCGTCAGCTTGTGGAGTGGTCTGGCAATATTTGAGAAACCCTTGACAAACTTCCTGTAGTAAGTACATAACCCCAGGAAACTTCGTAGTTGGTGTACATTTTCAGGGCGACTCCAGTTCTCGACTGCAGAGATATTCTCAGGATCAGTTCTCACACCTTCGGCAGAGATGATATGGCCGAGGTAGCTCACTTCACGACGGAACAAGTTACACTTGCCTGGATTCAACTTGAGGTTAGCCATTCTGAGTTTCTCCAGCACCTTTCGGATATTTCGAAGATGGTCTTCAAAGGTGCGCCCCACAATGATAATATCATCCAAATACACCAGACAGGCTTCATAGGAAAGTCCTTTCAGCACTGTCTCCATCAGACGTTCGAAGGTGGCAGGTGCATTACATAATCCGAATGGCATAACTTTAAATTGCCACAGTCCTTGTCCCGTGGTGAATGCAGTCTTCTCACGATCATCAGGATGTAACTCTACTTGCCAGTAACCGCTCTTCAGATCCAAAGTCGAGAACCATTTATTGCTAGCAAGTGTGTCTAATGTGTCGTCAATTCTGGGAAGAGGGTAACTGTCTTTCTTCGTGATGTCATTCAAACGACGATAATCCACACAAAACCTTGTTGAACCATCCTTTTTCCGCACCAGTACTATTGGAGAGGCCCAAGGACTCGTCGATGGCTCGATGACATCATTGTGCTGCATTTCACTTAGAAGTTCAGTGACCTCTTCCTGTTTAGCAAAGGGAAGTCTTCTTGGATGTTGTTTGATTGGAGGATGATTTCCTGTATCAATTCTGTGCTGGGTGATGTTCGTTCTCCCGACGTCTTCAGGTGTTCGAGAAAAAAGGTCTTTAAATTCTTGGAGTAGCTTCTCCGCAGCACATCTCTGTTCCTTTCCTAACTCTGCATTCTTGAGTAATTCCGTTATTAATTGTTCAGAAGACTTGGATTCAGTTGATTGCGTGGGGCGGTTGATGCATGTTACAGGAGTGCAGGCTGCTACCACCTCATCCTTCTTCACTGTTCGGACCTTATCGCTGATGTTTGCGACTCTCACAGGAATAGTACTCTTTGAGAGATCAACTAGAGATGAAGCTACCAGAACTCCTCTTGGGCTATTGTCTATATTCGGATATTCAATCAGTCCATAGCGGAAGAATTGCTCGGTAGGAGGGGTTCCTGAAACTATTGTCTCTGTTTGTGGGGGGATGGAAACTTCCGACTTGGCTGTTATCTGACAAATTTGCTGAATGTCTTGATTTTCAGTATTGAACACAGCTATGTCTTCCGAACTCGAATGCAGTTCATTATTCTTGAAGTCCAATTTGAAGTTAAATTTTCTTAGGAAATCAATTCCAATGATTAGAGGATCTCTTATGTCAGCCACATATGCCATATGATGGTAACTGGCATTTCCAAAAGTGATGGTCAAGTTCATTTTTCCATATATTTTGATTTCGTCTCCGGTCACAGTCTGGAGTTTAATGCAGGGTGGCGTCCAGATGATCTTCCCTTTTAGTTTTTGAGCCAAATCCATTCTAATGATAGTCACGTTGGCTCCCGTGTCCAGAATCATCCGGCAGGTGGTGTTGTTAACTTGGCCATAGACGTGAAGTCCATTATCGCCGCCACTCATCGATGAAACATGAAATACTGTAAATTGGGGCTCTTTAATTTTAGGCAACCTCCGCCCCGCGAGATGGCCTCCTCTTAGTTTCCCTGCAGTGATGGTGAAGCTGGGTGATTTCCTATAGTTGGTCGTATGGGGCGGTTCCTCTTCACATGACCATCCCCTCCACAGCCCCAGCACTTTATCTTCCGATCCTTTATTTCTATGTTATTTTCCAGGTTGCGCAATCTCTTTAAGATCTCTGCGAAACTTCTCTTCATTTCATTCTCATCAGCAGGCGTATCATTTAATGAGACTGCTCTTATGGTATGGCGGTCTTTACGGGAGGCTTGTTGGGCTGCCTCTATCCTAAGGGCATAGCCTAAAGCTGATTCTACGTCTCTGATGTTGGAGAGTCTCAGCGCTTTTTGAATTTCTTGATCCCGAACAGCATCGATAAAGTACTGAAGAGCTAAGTCGTTTCGAGTGTCAGCTTGGCAGTCTGAGAATGCTAGGTGTGACAATCTCTGAATGTCCGCTGCCAGCTCTTGCAAACTTTCGCCCGTTTTCTGGTAACGGGACTTTAGCTGGAGGCGACTATAGTCCTTAGAACACTTCTCTCCAAACCGTAGCTCCAGTGCTCTAGTCAAGGCCTCGAAGTCGTTCCTTTCTTCTTTAGAAACATTTCTCAGTATCTCGGCTGCATCTCCCCGTAATGCTGCTGCTAAGTGGACCGACTTGGCGGTAGAGTCCCAGCCGTTAGCTTCAGCTACGATGGAAAACTGCGTCTTATATACATGCCAGGAGGAACTGCCGTCGTAGGTAGATAGCTTAATAAATTCGTGATTCTGGCTTCTTCTCTCTTTCTTTTCAGTTTCCTGGGGCTTGGATTCTAACTTTTCTTCGAGATTCCGAATCTTGCTCTGCAGTTCATTCCCTATTACCTCTCCGCTCCACTCTTCTCTCATTTTTCTTTCAAGATCTTCCTCCATTCTCTTAAACTTGCTTTCTATCTCTGAAAACCTTCCTTTCAGCTCTTGATCAAAGTTTTCTTTAAATTTCTCCTCTACACTCCGTTCTATCCTCGTAACACTCTCTTCAACCTTCATAACATTTTCTTCTATCTTCATAGCTTTTTCTTCAAAACTTTCTTCTATTTTCAAAACTTTCTCTTCTATTCCATCTACTCTGCTTTCCATATCCGATAATTTACTTTCAATCACTTCCTTTACTGCTGAAAGTTCTCCCTTCATCTCCTCTTGATTGCATTCAACTTTTTCTTGGATTGACTTAATTTCTTCGGTCAAACTGGCTTCCATCTTTTCCTGAACCGCTTTCATTTCCTTCATTTCTTCAGTCAAGCCGTCTTTCAATTCTTTTTGTCCGTCTTTCATTTCTCTTTGTGATGTTTCCATTTTCTCTTGTGCTGCCTTCATTTCTTTCATCTCTTGACTCAGGCTATCTTTCATCTCTCTTTGCGATGCTTCCATCTTCTCCTGTCCTGTTTCCATTTTCTCTATCAATCCAGATCTTAACTCATTCATCTGAGCAGTGAGACCTTCTAGAAATTTCTTCATTTCTTGTTCCATAGCCCTCGTTATCACCATTCACAGACAAATCCCCGCTTCTGACACCAGAAATGTTGCGTACTTGGGGGTTCGTGAGTTGTCTGGGAATGAAAGGCCAAACGTACAAAAATTCAGTAATTTATTCACAGAAAATTCCAGAAAAATACAGGTCAATAAACCAATTATCAGCTTCAATTCAAGCAGTAACCACAGCTTAAGGGCATATTTAAAAGTTAGAAAAGTTACCTTTTCTCAATAGATGGCGCTGAATTTCGCCGGGTAATTTGAAGTGGAGGGGTGGTTTGGAAAAAAGAGGAGGTCATTGAAAGTGTCACTCAATTGCTAATGACCAATATCGAGGTATCACTGTCTTCCATTCTTTGAACGATTGACCAATGAGTTGCGTATAAAGGAGGTGAAATTCAGTGAAATTCTTTAAAACGTGGAATAATTTCTGCTAATTAACTACTTATTATTTCTATCATTTTTGTTGCAAATGTCGCACGTCGCGCATTTAATAGAAATTATGCTTAATTTAATTTATTAGATTTTATTTGTTTATTTATAAAACTATAAATTCATTTTAAACACAGTTTGCTAATATGTAACTACGTATTTAAATAAAAAATTAAAAAATTAAAATTAAAAATTAGCAAATAAATACTTCTACAAGTGGCACTTATTACGTTGTACTAAAATTAAAAGATATTAAAATTAAATGAAAAGTTTAATTGATATTATTCTGCATACTGTTACTTTTTAATTTAAATTATGTAATTTTATGATCAATCTCAAATTATTTAATTACTTTTTTGAGAAATATTTTATTTATTGGTCTTATATCTTACGGATGTTAATGATTTGGAATTTCTACTGTCTTGATTTGCTTCAATTATAATTATTTTTATAATTACTTTGGGGTTTGATCGAAGTAATTTAGTCTGAGGATTTTCGTAAATATTTTAATATCTTTATAATATCTATTTATTATTTGTATCATTGTTATTTTGAACGCTGCAACATTAATCTTTTAATAGAAAATATGTTTATTTTAATTTATTAGATTTCATTTGTTCATTTATGTAACAGTAAAGTGAATTTAAACATAATTTGCTAATATTTAAGCACTGATTTAAATTTAAAAAAATAAAAAAATAAAAATAAATAAATAATTACTTTATTTCATTACTTAGTATTGTACGTATTTTGTTGTATTAAAATTAAAATATTTAAAAATTAAATTAAAATATATCTTAATCAAATAAAAAAATAAATTCCTATCGCTCTACATACTGTTACTTTTTAACTTAAATTGGGTAATTTTATAATCAGTCTCAAGTTATCTAATTACTTTTTTGAGCAATATTTTATTTATTGGTCTTATATCTTACGGATATTAATGATTTGGGATTTCTATTGTCTTGATTTGCTTCAATTATAATTATTTTTATAATTATTTTGGGGTTTGATCGAAGTAATTTAGTCTGAGAATATTCGTAAATATTTTAATATATTTATAATATCTATTTATTATTTGTATCATTGTTATTTTGAATGCTGCAACATTAATCTTTTAATAGAAAATATGTTTATTTTAATTTATTAGATTTCATTTGTTCCTTTATGTAACAGTAAAATGAATTTAAACATAATTTGCTAATATTTAAGTACTGATTTAAATTAAAAAAATAAATAAATACTTTATTTTATTACTTAGTATTGTACGTATTTTGTTGTATTAAAATTAAAATTTTTAAAAATTAAATTAAAATATATTTTAATCAAATAAAAAATTAAATTCCTATCGTTCTACATACTGTTACTTTTTAACTTAAATTGGGTAATTTTATAATCAGTCTCAAGTTATCTAATTACTTTTTTGAGAAATATTTTATTTATTGGTCTTATATCTTACGGATATTAATGATTTGGGATTTCTATTGTCTTGATTTGCTTCAATTATAATTATTTTTATAATGATTTTGGGGTTTGATCGAAGTAATTTAGTCTGAGGATTTTCGTAAATATTTTAATATCTTTATTAATATCTATTTATTATTTGTATCATTGTTATTTTGAATGCTGCAATATTAATCTTTTAATAGCAAATATGTTTATTTTAATTTATTAGATTACATTTGTTCATTTATGTAACAGTAAATGAATTTAAACATAATTTGTTAATATTTAAGCACTGATTAAAATTTAAAAATAAATAAATACTTTATTTTATTACTTAGTATTGTACGTATTTTGTTGTATTAAAATTAAAGTATTTAAAAATTAAATTAAAATATATCTTAATCAAATAAAAAATTAAATTCCTATCGTTCTACATACTGTTACGTTTAACTTAAATTGGGCAATTTTATAGTCACTCTCAAGTTATCTAATTACTTTTTTGAGAAATATTTTATTTATTGGTCTTATATCTTACGGATATTAATGATTTGGGATTCCTATTGTCTTGATTTGCTTCAATTATAATTATTTTTATAATTATTTTGAGGTTTGATCGAAGTAATTTAGTCTGAGGATTTTCGTAAATATTTTAATATCTTTATAATATCTATTTATTATTTGTATCATTGTTATTTTGAATGCTGCAATATTAATCTTTTAATTGAAAATATGTTTATTTTAATTTATTAGATTACATTTGTTCATTTATGTAACAGTAAAATGAATTTAAACCTAATTTGCTAATATATAAGCACTGATTTAAATTTAAAAATAATTAAATAATTAAATACTTTATTTTATTACTTAGTATTGTACGTATTTTGTTGTATTAAAATTAAAGTATTTAAAAATTAAATTAAAATATATCTTAATCAAATAAAAAATTAAATTCCTATCGTTCTACATACTGTTACGTTTAACTTAAATTGGGTAATTTTATAATCAGTCTCAAGTTATCTAATTACTTTTTTGAGAAATATTTTATTTATTGGTCTTATATCTTACGGCTTTTAATGATTTGGGATTTCTATTGTCTTGATTTGCTTCAATTATAATTATTTTCATGGTGATTTAGGGGTTTGATCAAAGTAATTTAGTCTAAGGATTTTCGTAAATATTTTAATATCTTTATAATATCTATTTATTATTTGTATCATTGTTATTGTAAATGCTGCAATAATAATCTTTTAATAGAAAATATGTTTATTTTAATTTATTAGATTTCATTTGTTCATTTATGTAACAATAAAATTAATTTAAACACAATTTGCTAACATTTAAGCACTGATTTAAATTTTAAAAAGAAAAAAAATTAAGTACTTTATTTTATTACTGAATATCGCGCGTATTTTGTTGTATTAAAATTAAAATATTAAATTTAATTTAAATATAGCTAAATCAAATAAAAAATTAAATTGCTATTGTTCTACATACTGTTACTTTTACATACTGTTACGTTTTAACTAAACTGTGTAATTTTAAGATAAGTCTCAATTTATCTAATTACTCTTTTCAGAAATATTTTATTTATTGGTCTTATATCTTATGGATATTATTGATTTGGGATTTCTATTGCCTTGATTTCCTTCAATTATAATTATTTTCATGGGGATTTTTGGGTTTGATCAAAGTAATTTAATCTGATGATTTTCGTAAATATTTTAACATCTCTATAATATCTATTTATTATTTGCATCATTTTTATTGTAAATGCTGCATATTACTCTTTTAATAGAAAAGATATTTATTTCAATTTATTGGATTTCATTTGTTCATTTATGTAAGAAGAAAATGAATTTAAACATAATTTGCTGATACTTAAGCACTGATTTAAATTTCAAAAAACATTTTAAATACTTTTTTTTATTACCGAATATCGCGCGTATTATGTTGTATTAAAATTCAGATATTTAAAAAAAATAATAATAAAATATGTAATACAGTGAAACCTCTCAAGTTGGACACCCCTATAAGTTGAACACCCCTCTAAGTTGGACTCTTTTTCTGGGAACGGAATGTATGCATAGGATTAACATTATGACCAACCTCTATAAGTTGGACACCCCTTTAACTTGGAAGTTGGACAATGAACTATTGTCCTAAGTTAGACACTTTTACCCGATAATTTTACTTATCCCTTGTAGAAAAAACTGTAAATATCTAAAAAAAAAAAAAAAAAAAAATCTTGTCACAATCGACAACCTCTGTCTTATCTTATAAAAAATACTTCTTTTCTTCAGTTGAAACATTCACAAATTACTGTAATTTAGTGCATAATGCAAGAATCTTTCTTTTTATTAAATTGCATGAATTATCCTTGCTTTTTTTTTTTTTTGAAAATATTCCACCAAGAGCTTACAGGCATGTTTGGACTTAGACTGTTTAAAAATTGGCTTTTAGAAAATACATTTTGGTTGGTAGAGTCCTCTTCATTTACCCCTTTCATTTTTCCTACCAAGTATAACTTGAGTGTATAGTTGCACTCAACTTAATATGAAAAAGATCTGTTGCGAAAAACGATGCTGATTCAATTCGAATGCATATCAGCTGACAAGTGTTGCTGCTATGCTTCAGTTTTCCCCATTCACCGGAAAACTATATCTCAGTTTCTAGAGTGAATAAATTCACCAAACTTCATATGTGAGATGACCGTTATGAAAATGAATATCAGCTTAATTTGGGTGTAGATGAGCATACGGGTGGTGCTACTTTTACTCACATTCTCTGATTTTCCACATGACTATCTCAGCATCTATTGGATAAAATTGCACCAAAATGCATGTGCAAAATCTTTATTGTGAGAAGCTATATTGATTAAATTTTATTGCATGTTAACTGGTAGGTAGCGCATGTTAACTGGTAGTATAAAAAATTATAGAAGAAAGTATTATAATGGCCACAACATAATTTAAATTTAAATTTTAAATCGGCAAATTAATTATTTTTTGTATATTTTACATAAATTCAGGCAGTACAAATTATTTATTAAATTATTATTTATTAAAATTATTCTCCATGATGAATGCAGACAATTTTTATCTCATAAAATTATAACTCTAAATGCCGAAAGAAAGTCAATTTTGTGTCTACGTCAGAAAAAATGCGATTATTTTTTCTAATTATTATTATTATTGGTGTTATTTTCTGTTAAAAATTAAAAAAGAAATCTATAACTTTGTTTTACTTTATCATAGATCTATGCTTCAGCCTTTCATTTCAAAGGTATTGACGAGTTCTTTCGAAAAATACGGATATTGAAAATTTACATTTTTTCCCTAGTTAACTATTTCTATTATCAATAATTCATATTAATTTTACAATTACACATTAAAAACTAGAATGATGTGGCCTCCACATGACTTTCTTCTATATTTTCCTATGCAAATTCACTCAGTAATCTTACTCGTTATCTTACCTCTTAATCTCCAATCTGTATTTATAGTATTAAATTTCATGGTAAAAGAAAGTCGTGTGAGTGACACACCAGATTATTTTAATTATTAATGAAATAAAACCTCTTTTCCACTTTTGTAATATATACATATATATATATATATATATATGTATGTGTGTGTGAGTATATATATATATATATATATATATATATATATATATATATATATATACACTGGAGAATGAAACTAATCACTTGAAATTTTAAATATGAAAGTACAGATTTTGGTAAAATTTTCAATTTGTGCACGTGAAATATTTTCTTTATTTTCAAATATGTAAAAAGTATCCCAAGCACATGGTATAAAATAGGTGCATAGTCATAAATTCAAACAGAAAACTTTTTGAATGCGCTATAAAATATTAATATAGGCAACGTATTTCGAAACAACAAAATATTCCTTCATTAGGAAAGAAATGCCTTTTACCTTGAGGTAAAATACGGAGTATGATTTCCTATGCTTCTTTATAGAATAGTACGCATTTCTTGCCTGATGAAATAAGACTTTTCTTCTCAAAACACGTGCTTTTATTATTCATACATAATGCAGAAATTTTTCATTAGAAAAAAAAAGTTTTGTAAAGTTAATTTCAGATATGTCAAACGCAACTGAAAGTTGTAAGACTTTAGTATTTATGAACACAGAATAAATATATTTTAAAAAGTTGAAACGCACTGTTGCTTTTAGTTTTTCCGCTTGAAATACGATATTCCCTAATATTAAAGACAACTTTTTCTCATTATATTTTAATAATTAAAACTTAATTTAAAAGAAATCCGCTCATTGCGATTTTCATGAAAAGTAAGTAATAGTTATAAATAATGAAAAATGTTCTTCTAGAAGTGATGATGATAATTTGTAAAATCAGTTTAAATATTGCTCGGCTGAACAGAACTTCGCATAATAATCTTTTTTTTTTTTTTTTTTTTTTACTTTAATTATTTCTTTTAGATGACAATTTTTTTTTTCCATAGGAATCTTATGATAAAAGATATAAGTTATTAGAATAATATAATGACAATTACTTGTGAAATCAGCAGCTTTATTATTATTGACATTATTATTATTATTTATTAACTAACCAAATATTTAGCGTAAAGCACTGTTTTAATTAAACCTCAATGTACAGCATTTTAATAATTTGTACCAGGTTTTTCTCTTTTTATATTCAGCTCCTGATTGACTGTTTACTTAATTCCGTTGTAAAAATTATTCGTAGCGTAATATAAGGATTCGTTTTCGAAAATGTGATAATAAAAGCCATTTGATTTTTTTTTTTTTTTTTTTTTTTTTTGTCTCGGATGGAGTGCGGGCTACCAGTGAAATCTAATTTTCTTGGAGATAAAACAATTCAAAACGAATTATCTGGCAATTTCCTAGAAAACAGGGTTTCTGCTAGGTTTTGTTCCAGGAAAAGCACGGGACACCAGCGACTGCTAATATTTAAATCTATTATCTAATAATCAGATTTTTTTTTCATCTAAAAGAAAAACTCTAACACTATATTTATACATGTATATAAATCATTACAGCGATTTTCAAGAAAACCGAATTTCTGCCGTAATCTTACCAGATTTATTGCGAATTACCAGTGAACGATAATTTTTCCTGAAGATCCTTCCACTAACATTTACAATAATATATATATATATATATATAAGCATGTTTTAGGACAAGGGGAAGGTGCCAAATGCGAATCCAGATAACCTTCGTTTTCAGACATGACCTGGCTTAGTATGAGAAGAGTTCAATCCATTTATTGCGTGGGTTCGATCCTAGTCGCGCTCGTTGTTCTAGCCGTTCGGAGTTTTCCGTGATTTTCTCCGAAACTTGCGTGAATATGAGCTAGGACCCCTTAGAAAAAGCCCACAGAGGGAACTCCTCCTCAGGCCTAGAAACCTAGTGCAGTCAATCGGCCTTATTCGGTACAACAACAAGAACAATCCATATATTTACTTGTTTGCAATGTATACCATGCCGCGATTAACAAAAAATAAAAATAGAAGAAGCTACATTTATCTAAATGCTATCCCACAATTAAAATTCCTCTTAGAAATATTGCATACATTTCTTTGAAGGATTTTTGGGAATAAGGCCGATTAACTGCTGTAGGTCCTAGGCCTGAGAGGGAGTGCCCTTAATGGGGGGTCTTTCTACGGGATTCTAGCCCGTATTTCGCAAATTTCGGAGAACACCACGGAGAATTTTGAACGACTAGGCCTACGAGCACAACCTGGGATAGAACCCGGCACCTCACGTCTACCAGCTTTGAGCGCAGAACCGCTCAGCCACTGGTGGACCCATTTCTTTGAAGTATTTCTGCTTATGGTACTTTACAAATCTCTGTAGTTTTAGAAGTCGCATATGGAATTAAAAATTTTACTCATCACTTAGACATGCAAATGGAAATTCATTAAGGATTGATACGGTTTAAAATAATAATAATAATAATAAATAATAATTTATGGCTTAATGTTACAAATATCTTAAAAAAAAAAAAAAAAAAAAAAAAAAAAAAGAGGGTGGGGGGGGGGGGTATTCTTAAAAAAATAATAGTAAGTATAAATTTATCTGATTATTATTATTATTATTTTAATTTATGGTCAATCACGCACATTATCTTTTTTTCACTAACATATTTTCAATATAAAATATGTAAATATACATATATATTATTCTACATGTTTTAGGAGAGGCAGGAGGTGCCAAATGAAAATCCAGGTCGTCCTCGTCGGCTTAGCCGTTCGGAGTTTATCGCTTGAATACATTTTAGAAAGACCTCCCCAGGTTTATCATGTAGACAGTCGGCCTTAATTCGTACATCACACATAAATTTTTAATAAAGTGTTGGTGCTTGAATTAAAGCCAAATAGCTACACTTGGGACATCGTGAAGGTTTTTCGAAGGGTTTCCTAGCCCATATTTACGGAATTTTCGGAGAAAAAACACAAAAAATACGAATGACTTCGACAGGCGTAACCTGGATTCAAACCTGGCACTTCCCGTCTACTAGATTTGAGCGCAGAACCGCTCGGTCACTGTTAATAAAGTGGAGGTTGGTGATGCTGGTGTGAAGATTTAGGTTGATTAACTATACGAGGGTCTTAGGTCTGGGTGGTGTGCCCTCTGCAGGGTCTTTCTGAGGGGTCCTAAATTTCTACTGCAAAAATAATAATGAAGTTGGTATTTGTTGATAATATGCTAAAAAAATGTTTTTTATAGAACATATTTTGATTCGCAATCAGACTTACAGAACTACACAAAAAATATACAGATATATTACGGCTGCATTTTTTTTTTTTTTTTTTTTTTTTTTTTAAGTCAAGAATTTTTAACATTTTCCAAAAACGTTCAAGAGCGATTACGAATTCAATTACTCTATCTCTCTGACTTTCTGTTCTTCTGTCTGCTCGTTGTGTGATAAGATATGCAAAGAACATTTAACGGTGTATCAAACAACGATCATCTACAGTTGAAAAATGTAAATAATTAATGAGTACCGCATAATTTTTCATTCTTGTCTTTTATTGTCTTTTGTTTATCTTTTCTTTTCTTTACTAACGGAACTTTACTTCTTACGTTTACTTCTTACATATAGTAGAATACCGAATTTTTCATTTTTCCCTGCGGTATGTTTGAAAAGAATCCATAAATACATAATTAAATAGAAAAAGAATTAATTAAAAGGAAAAAAAAAAAAAAAAAAAAAAAAACAGTTTTAAAAATAAAAGAAACATAATGTCACTAAAAGTTATTAAAAAGTTGTATTTCATTTATGAAGACGACCGAAATTAATTTCCGGGGACTTTTTTTCCGGGGACTTTTTTTCCTGGGGACTTTTTTTCCGGGAACTTTTTTTCCTGGGGGCTTTTTTTCCGGGCACTTTTTTTCCGCTTACCGCATATTCCCTATGTATATATTTGTTTGGTACATTAGAAAATATTTGACAAGAACCCTTGTAATTGCACACTTTAGTTGATTTTACTATTGCAAAAAAGAATTTTTCAAGAAAATGTGTTATTTTATCCCCTATATCTTCTAAACTATTGATCATACAAACAACATGTAATATACATTTTTGTAGGAAATTTTACGTTGATTAATTTTGTAATTGACATTTTTTCTCTAAATGCAATAGTTTTTAAGATATTTAATAAAAACTGAAAAGTGCCCCCCTTAAATGCTCCCCGCTCACCCACCACGGGCAGGGACTTTTAGTATGTTGTTCAGGACCCTGTCGGCTATGAGAATGCAAAATTTCAAAACTACACGATTTTTTTTTCTATTTATCCTATTTTGACTGGACTATTGGTTCTGCTGATTCGGAGTGATGTCACAAGATTTCTAGGAGGGTGAAAACATCCCATCATATATGGCCGCAGGCATCTCAAGTTCAAAGGCGAAACGGGGTGTCCGTGGGGATGACCTTGCATTTCCCATCCTACTCCATAGACAAGCAGTTCTGTTTCTGTTGTTCAGAAAGGGAAAAGTACAAGAAGAGATTTGTGTTACACTTCCTAAGGAAATAATGACTGTCAAGCAGGAAAATATCAAATCCGAAAACTGTCGTTTTTCAGAACAGACAATTTATAATAATTTTAATATAATTATGATAATTTTAACAATAAATTATGAATTTAATAAGCACAAAATTTTGAATAAAAACCATAAAATGCAAGAACAACTGTTTAGGGTCGAAAGAAAAGACGACCCTTCGTCAGGCGAACAAATTAGTGCCCCTCCCCACTTCTTTTTTTTTTTTAAATTACAATCTAGAAAGACAACGATATGCTTTAAAAAAATTCTATATATCAGTTAGTAACAATACAAATATATACAATCAAAGTAAATATGCTAGTATTAATAAAATTATAAATACCTTTTCAAATTATTAAGGGGAAAATTCCACTGATAATAGACTGACGTTTATGAAGCAAAACAAGTATTTTGTTAAATACTGCATAAAAAAAAAAAAAAAAAAAAATTAAAAAAAAAAAAAAGCAACTTTCAAAATAACTGTTGAATTCAGTGGTGTGATTGAATTCAAATAATACTTTTTAGATAATTTTATTAAACAACAGGGCATCTCAAAATTCTGAGAAGTAGTGCAAAAGAATAAAGTAGAAAAATATGCCAATCTTTTGCTAATGAAGTAAATGTATAAAACTGCTAAAAAACTTGTTTTTCGATTTATGTAACCTCAAATCAAAACGTACAGACATTTCAAAAGCTCAGTTTTAAAAATTTTACTCGAAAGCAAAACATTATCGACCTCTACCATTATAGAGAATATAATAATATTAAATTAAAAGTCCTTTTTTTTTTTTTTTATAATATAAATCTATCTTGACACTTACAAGGAAAGTGTTTGTATTATTATTTGATTTCATTAACACTGTTTACATTTTAAAATGTGTTCAGACTAATATTAAACTAAAGTATGTGTATATTTCAAACAGCGCTTTCATTATTTCCGAACGCACATATGTAAGGATAGTATTGTAATCATGTCAAAAATCAGACTTTGATATTTTGGTGTTTCTACACATTTTGAGGTTCCTTGAGTTCTTTTTTGCTATTTTTATTGATGATGTATGTGTGTGAGTGTGCGAGTGAACACGCTAGCATCTAAACGCTTTGCTCGAATGAGCTGAAAGTTGGTACGTACGCACACAGGCACTTCTCTTAATTTATATAGATTTTGTCCTGTATCATATTAATTAAATCAGAATAAAATATAAGAAAATAAAATACATTACCGAAAACACAGATAGTTTATTATTTTCAAAGTATCAGTAGGTAATAACACAAGGCCATAGCCAGGATTTTTTTTCGGGAGGGGCCCATCACATTTCTAATACAAGGTCATCGAATATGATATAATAATATGCATACCCAACGAAAAAAACATACGCACACGCAATCAAGGGCCTGACTAACACAGGGGCACATGCTGCCCCGGGCCCTGAGTAGCAAAGAGCCCTAAAACTGGCCCTGAAAATGCCCTTTTGCCTTTAAAAATGACAAAAGTGGTATCATAAAATGCAAAATTTTGTTATTTTAGTTTCATATACAGGTATATATATGTACTTTTGCTGATTCCTGCACAGTACGAATGGTGGGGGTGGAGCCCACAAAAGTGTGTTTACCCCGGTCCCCGGGCCTCACACGAAGTTAATCAGACCCTACACAAAACGACCCTGATTAACTTCATGCAAGACCCGGGGCACACATAGTTTCGTGAGCCCGCCTCCTCCTCGCATTCTGCACCAATAAACACAGGTACATATATACCCGATTATGGGAGTAATATGTCAGAATTTGCACTATATGATACCATTTTTAGGGCATAAAAGGCTAAATGGCATTTTCAGGGCGAAATATATGGCCGGTGCTATTCAGGTCATATGTCTTACATGCCCCTGCTGTAATCGAGCCTTGCACACAAATCTTTCGTCTATATTTTTCTATACAAATTCACTCAATACCAATCATTTTATTAAAACTTTTATTTATTAAAATTAATTTACATGATGAATACAGATGATTTGTTTCTAGTAGAAATGTAACACTTAATGTCCAAAGAAAGTCAATTTTATGTTCACTAACAATATCTTTAAAAATGTTTTTTGCCCTTTTTCGATTTGTTAAAAATGAGGGGGAAAAAAGGAAAACTTAGATTCAAATTATCATACATTAATAATTCAACTGTTAGCCTTAAAAATACTGACGAGTTCTTTTGA
Source organism: Salticus scenicus (assembly GCA_963930645.1). NCBI lineage: Eukaryota > Metazoa > Arthropoda > Arachnida > Araneae > Salticidae > Salticus > Salticus scenicus. The sequence goes on from OZ005652.1 coordinate 199,087,119, forward strand.
AAGATACCCATATCGAATAACTGTCGCCCTCCGGAGGGGGGGGGGGGAATTCACCCTTCCTATGTGTCCAAAATTTTTTGCCCACTTGATTATTACTATGATAAATAATTCTTATTGTGTACATCTATAAGAAATTTTGTACTATACTGCCAAGTTAAAAACTGAGAAAAATTCAGATAGATTTTCTCTTTAAAATTAAAGCAATAAACACAACTTTAGCGAGATTTTTTCCTTTATAATTGGAACAAATGGTGCATCTATAGCACTACTGGCTTCTGTAATGTAACTGAAAAAAAATTTCGGATATATAAGTGTCTATGAGAGGTATTTCTTTAAAGAATATTTAATTTATGCTGCACAAAAATAATGAAATTAGTGTATATATTATAAAGATGATTAAATAATAATAATAATAATGTTTTTTTTTTTTTTTTTTTTTTTTTTTTTCAGAAAAGTGTATGATTATCATTAATAATTAGTTTACATAGTCACACAAAATATTCAGATAAGTTAAGAAATCAAAGAAGAATTTGCACGAGTGGCTTTTTTTCAGTTGGCTTTATGGGTGTTTCTTTTTCATCTTTAGTGCAAACTATGGATCGAATTTTATTTTTAGTCAATATAAACGGCGACGCCAAAACATATTTTCTGATTTTTCTTTAAAAGTAAAGCTATAAATATAGTTTTTTTTTTTTTTTTTTTTTTTTGAGACTCCTTCCTCGATAATTCAAACAAATTCCATAAGTCACTGTAAATTATATTAAGATTAATAAAAAAAAAAAAAAAAAAAAAAAAAAAACATAGTGAATATGATACATATTAATCAAGTACGCCAAATATTCTTATTGAATATTGTACGGTCATCTTAGTATATAATCAGAAATTACTAAATGTACATTTCTTACGCATTTCTAGTGCATCAGTTATGCTTAGCGTTTTTAATACTTGTGAAAAAAAATATTTAAGGTAAAACGATAAAACAAGTAAGTACTCGTAAATACACTCTATAACAAAAAATGCGAAAGAAAGGGCCCCACAAAGTAAACAAGTCAATAACGCGTTGATCCACTTCTGGCCCTTAGGTACGCAGTTATTCGGCTTGGTATTAATTGACAGAGTTGGTAGAAGTGCTCATGTGAAGCATCGTGGCAAATTCTGTCCAATTGGTGCGTTAGATAGGTAAAATCCCTAGCTGGTTGTAGGACCTTTTTTATGATGCTCTAAACGTCCTCAGTGGAAGAGAGATCCGGGGACTGAGCTCAACCCCATTTCACTGAGCCGCCTATTAAGGGTCTTTGAAGTCACTGCAGTACCAGTTACACGTATGATCGATGATAATGATGAATTGGAACTTTGAGTACCGCTTTGACGATTGACTGTTTCTCCCTTTCTTCCTCTCTTTAGGTCGACCGTTTTCTCCCTGACGCTGTGTTCGGCCATGGTTCACCCCATTCCTGTCAGTATTATCTAATTACCGTTCCTATCCAATTGTCAAAAAAATCGCAGATTAGACCAACCGGCTTCTTTGAGCCCAACTACACACCACACTCAAATGTTGGCATCTGCGCATGTTGTTTGCGCACCTGTGTGTGAGGCATAGTTACTGTCTTTCTGAGAAGACGAAATAAAATTCTCGAAGAACTTATGACCTGGAATCAAAATTTCTCATTTTTAATATTTTGCTAATTGCGCAGTTATGATGCGCTGCAGCGTCGCTGGCAGTCAAACTTTAAAATTTTACATTTTCCATCGAAACCTGTATGTATGCCAATTTTTGCCCAGTTTGCATTACCCCTTCTTGGCTTCTTGGTGCGTCGCTTTTTTTGTTACAGAGTATACAATTGGAAAATGTTTCATGATTTGTGATCGAAACACATGATTTTCCTTTCTTGTTAAAGTGAACATTGCTATGTTTCATGAGCGCCATGTTATTTTCAGAGAATGCTGTAAATCCTTCTTTAAATTTGAACTTCTACTTTTTATTTAAAAAAAAAAAAAAAAAAAAAAAAAAAAAAACGTTATGAGTTGCATATTGAGATTACTAATTTCTAAATCAGGCTATGATTAGAATGACATTCGAAGTTGTATTATCTTTGGGTGTTGCTGTTTAAACTGCAAAAATGTCGCTTTAATACCATTACAAAAGGCCTAGCACAACTAATTTTAGGATGTTATAAATATATAAATAAATAAACAATTATATATATACATATATATTCAGATCTATAAAAAAGATGATAGTTTTCATCCTGCTAAATTTAATTATGAAAAGTGTAGAATTACAGAAATAACTTAGATTTGCCTTGGTTTCATTCTCAGTCTAATTATTTTATAAATTTCGGGTTTGGCTTCATTTTACTTTTTTTTTTTTGTCCGGACCGGGTAAGCAAAGCTTTAATATGGGCCGGACCGGGCACGGACCTCAAAATTTCGACATGACCAGGGAATTTTACATTGAGGGGATTTTACTTTATCTTTTTAATTATACACATATTAAAGTATTTGTCATCATTTGATTATTATTATTTGTCACATCACTCAACAAAGATTGTATGACGTTGTTTAATAAAGTGCGCAATGTAATTAAGTATTTTCTGCACAGGGCCTGAATATCATAAATGTTTGAGCTCGTGGCACTTTCTAAATTTCGTGCCCTTTTAGAATAGTTGAATTTGTAAAAAATTTCAAGGGCATAACGAGTAGTGAGATGTGATTATGATTACCACTGAACACTTCCCCCAAAATTTAAGTAATATATTTTAATCTGTCTATGGACTAGAAACGAGAGATTTCATTTTAAAATTTTACATATATAAGTGAAACGTAGCTGAGTTCCTGGGAATGTCTGGAAAATTAATCCAATTTTTTCTTTAGAACAAGCAGTGGGGGAGAATCTCCGAATGGGAAGGGAACTGCGTTGCTCCTCAGAACAGGACCTTGTCTCTTTTTTCCTGCACAAGAAAAAAAATCACAACAAATCAGTTTACCTCTTTGTGAAGCCCATCCTTTGAAATACGCCTCCCTCTGATGAGGAAAAAAAAACAAGCAAACGACTATAGTACTGCCATCTATCGACTGCAAGATGAATTTATCGTTTATTTCATTATAAGCTCAATTATAACATTTAAAGTCACATTTTTAACTGAAATTGAAAAGAAATGACATGACATTTATCAAAAATAAATTTATGTTTTGATAATCTTCCAAAAGTTTCTGAATTTATCGATTATTACTTTTTTTAAAAAATTACAATTATTTGAAATAATATATTGCCAACTGTGCAATAAATCGCCAAAAGTAGTTTTTGAATAAAAATTATAGTTATTTAAAAAAATATCTATTTTTTTTTACGTACAATGATTCTAGAGGGTGAATTTTGTACAGAAATGAATTTTTGAACGATTTACTTAATTACAGACTGAGAAACGTGGAACGCCGTATTTTCCTTGGCGAAAATGGCTTTTGAATACACCCTTAAACAACAGCTGTCAATAGCAAATCCACAGTACAAACTGTATAGCAATAACACATAAAGCAAGTCTCTCTCAAAGAGGCTCAAGAGCAATGCAAGCACTAGCGAAGCTGGCTGATAGCTGAACTGAACTGACTGCCCTTGGCGAGGAAGCGCTCCTTATATGCTGTTCCATGGAGCCCAGATTTTTCGAGAAAACTCTAGAAAGTGGTCAACCAATCAACTTACAGCTTCCATATTTGGTATATCCCATATAAGGATTTTCTCGCCAAGGTCGCCAAAAAAATCGCCAAGGTGGGGAAAAGTCGCCAAATTTGGCGCCAAATCCATTACGTGCATTACTGGGGCTTTTTAATGCGTTTTTAAGGGAAAATAAGGCTATTTCAACGCTAAAACGACTAGAAATGCACAAAATTAGCACTTTATCAACTTACTGAGCCTCTTTGAAAGAATTTATACAAAAATAAACACAATTATTTACAATTTCGTAACAATATACAGATTTTCGTATTACGTTTTCGATCGCCAAATACAAAAATCGCCAATGACGATAGATATCAAATCTATGCTTTGTTTTCAATTAAAATATTGAACATTTTAATTAAAAATTTATTTTACCAAAATTTATTATAGCTTCTAGCACTTAGAGAGAGACAGTGTAACTTTTGATTATTGAAAGAAAAAAAAAAAAAAAAAAAGCAATCGGCTTTTTAGTTCTAGCGATCGTTCTCTACATATGCATATAAACCTTTCTTTTTTTTTACTTTCTTCTATATGTAATATAGAGAAAGTATTGGATTCGCGAAAATTTTCGACCTCCGTTTTTTGACGGATCTACACGTTTTGGGGTGTCCTGAACACGAATTGATAGTTTTTAAAAAATGTCTGTCTGTCTGTCTGTCTGTCTGTCTGTCTGTCTGTCTGTCTGTGGTTTAGTGTTTTCACCGTATCTCACGAACCAATGAATGAAATTCAACCAAACTTGATATATAGTTGGACCCTGGCGGGGCATTGTGCTGATTAGATTTTGGGATCAATAGCCCATCAGGTGGCGCTGTGATCGCATTTTATGTAAATTTTTAACATGGCAGTATAGGACAAATTTTCGTATTTTTCACCGTATCTCACGAACTAATGAATGAAATTCAACCAAACTTGGTATATAGTTGGAACCTGACGGGGCATGGTGCTGATTAGATTTGGGGATCAATCGTCCAGCAGGTGGCGCTGTGATCGCAAAATTTCGTATGTCACACCGTATCTCACGAACCGATGAATGAAATTGAACCAAACTTGGTGTATAGTTGGACCCTGACATAAACTGGTGCTGATTAGATTTTGGGATCAATCGCTCAATAGGTGGCGTTGTGATCGCATTTTATGCAAATTTTTAACATGGCAGCATAGGACAAATTTCCGTATAAATGGGCATAAAGAGAGTTATTTTACACTTGCGATTGTAAAATTAATATGAGTTATTGATAATAGTAGTAGTTAGCTAGGAAAAAAATTTTGTGCATGGGGGGGCATCGGTTCCCCCCCCCCCACCGGGGGGGGAAGTTCCCACCCGGGGGGGCAAAATTTCAAGATGGGTATCTTTCGAAAGATCTCGTCAATACCTTTAAAACGAATGGTTGAACGATAAATCTGTGATAATTTAAACCAAAGTTATCGATTTTTTTTACTTTTAACAAAAAAAAACTTAGAAAAATATCGCAATTTTTTTTTTTTTTTAACGAAATTTAACCAAACTTGGTATTTAGTTGGTCCCCGACATAAACTGGTGCTGATTATGTTTGGGGATCAATAGCTCAACAGGTGGCGCTGTGATAGCATTTTATCTAAATTTTTAACATGGCAGCATAGGACAAAAATTCGTATACATGTGCATAATTAGAGTTGTTTTAAACTTGTGATTGTAAAATTAATATGAATTATTGATAATAGTAGTATGTAACTAGGAAAAAAATTTTCTGCATGGGGGGGCATCGCTTCCCCCCCCTAGGGGAAAAATACCCCCCCAGGGGGGGTAAATTTTCACATTGGGTATCTTTCGAAAGATCAGGTTGATAATAGTAGTAGTTAACTAGGAAAAAATTTTTGTGCATGTGGGGGCATCGGTTGCCCCCCCACCGGGGGGGGAAGTTCCCACCCGGGGGGGCAAAATTTCAAGATGGGTATCTTTCGAAAGATCTCGTCAATACCTTTAAAACGAATGGTTGAACGATAAATCTGTGATAATTTAAACCAAAGTTATCGATTTTTTTTACTTTTAACAAAAAAAAACTTAGAAAAATATCGCAATTTTTTTTTTTTTAACGAAATTTAACCAAACTTGGTATTTAGTCGGTCCCCGACATAAACTGGTGCTGATTATGTTTGGGGATCAATAGCTCAACAGGTGGCGCTGTGATAGCATTTTATCTAAATTTTTAACATGGCAGCATAGGACAAAAATTCGTACAAATGTGCATAATTAGAGTTGTTTTTAACTTGTGATTGTAAAATTAATATGAATTATTGATAATAGTAGTATGTAACTAGGAAAAAAAAATTCTTCATGGGGGGCCATCGCTTCCCCCCGTGGGGGGGAAGTACCCCCCCGGGGGGGATAAATTTTCAAGATGGGTATCTTTCGAAAGGTCTCGTCAATACCTTTAAAACGAATGGTTGAACTATAAATCTGTGATAATTTAAAACAAAGTTATTGATTTTTTTCACTTTTAACAAAAAAAAAAAAAAAAAAAAAAACTTAGAAAAAAAAAATCGTACTTTTTTTTTTTTTTTTTTTTTTTTTTTTTTAATATTGTTACTGATTGAATATGTATAGGTAAATATAGAAGAAAGTCTTGTGGTGGCCACAACATACTAGTTTATATTAGTATAGCTATAGAGCATAGGTATATTAAATAGGTTTCCAGTCAACATAATGTAACTCAAATAATTAAATGCTATTTACATTTCAGTAATGGCTGTATGCGCTATGTATATTGAGCTACTTGCCATAACTATTCGTTGCTAAAAATAGTCGCCAAATAAATTTAAACATCTCAATACGCAAGCGAAGTATGACATCACTGACCGCCCGTGGATGCAAGAAAAAGATTTTCCATGTTAATCGCTCATTGGATTTTTTTTTTTTTTTTTTTTTATTAAAATTCTAGAAGAATTATTTCCCGATTTTAATCCTCATATTTGGGTATAGATATGTATTAGTTATTGTATGCATGCGTTAGATTGAGTTATTTTGCTGTCAAATTGACAAAATTTTAATTTTAAATTTCAAAACTGTCACCCTTGGCGTTTTTTGTATTTGGCGATCAAAAACGTAATACGAAAATATACATGCCAGATGTATATTTTCGTAATATGTATTGTACGAAATATTGTTTCATATTATTCGTTACACTCTTAATGTAAGTTTTTAAAATAACCATGATTTTTGAAAGGAATTAAATTATATTCGCCAGATAATTTGGCGATATTTTTTTTTTTTTTTCTGCCAAGGATGACGGATATCAATTCTATTCCGCTGCAACATATTAGTATATTATATCAGATACTTTATTTAGACATTTGAAAACAAATTTGACTTCAAATTATGATAGAATATTTATCCTTTCCCTTTTAATTAGTTTATTAGTTGGATGTTTATTGTGTAAATATCATCCTTTGAAATGAAATGTTTATGTTTTCAATCGAATATGGAAATTTGCCATTTTTTTTTCTAGAGTTTTGAAATTTAAAATTCCAATTTTATCAATTTTACAACAAAAACAATTTAATCTAACGGATGCACATGATAACTAATACATATCTATATCCAAATATGGGGATTAAAATGGGTAAATAATTTTCCTCGATCTTTATTATTTTTTTACAAAAAATCCAGTTCACTTTTTATATTATTGTTCGCGTGAAAATATATTTTATTATATGTCTAAAAATAAATTAATTCGTAAAACTTTTTGGCAACAATTATAAATTAAAATAAATAATATTATAAAATAGAATTTCTTATTTTATTTTATTTTATTTATTTATTTATTTTTAAATTCCAATTTCGTTTACACTGTTTACACACATCAGTTTAAACCACGGAGTAATAAAGACTCCGTGGTTTAAACATTGATGCTTAGATATTATATCATATCCAACGAGATATATAAATTAGAGTGCTGATTCAATGGATGAAGGATTAACTTTCCGTGGTTCAAGATGAATCACGTGATATGCTCGAATAGGTTGCTGTGTTTGGCCTTTTATCGCTATTTTGGCATTTAAAATATCAGTTCGACAAATTATCATTATTATTAGGTAACATGACAGTCCTATGACCGAAATAAATTGCTTTTAAAATAATTTTACACGTATTTCACATTTTAATAAATAATAAAATACCTTTCTTTTCATCGTTTCTCAACAAACTTTAAAAGTGTTTATAAAACAAAATTTAAACTTTTAAAGAGCTAAATTTAACAACAAATAATAATTTTTCAACTATTTCTAAGCATTTTATCGGTTAAAGTTCAACTACACGAAATAAAAAAGAAGTAAAATCAAAATCAAAATGGTTTAGAACAAAAGAATATTAAACTACGTAAAGTAAACAAAAACATTGAAACCGTTGCCATAGAAATGTACTGAAAATGAGCTGTTACCAAGGAAACCACCGAATACGCATGTGCAAGGAAAGCATGTCACATGACTCATCTTGGACCTTCTCAAGGGTTACCATTTATCACTCTACTTTATATATCTCGTTGATCATATCATATCAAATTAAATTATTAGAAAAATAAACACTTTTAATTCTATAATGACGTCAGATTTAACGTGTAAGTTTAACAATCAAAAAAGCTTTATATGAATTTCAATTTAATGCACGTGCAAATATATTTCTTTTCTTTTCACGTCAAGATATTTTAAAAACGAAATGAATATGTAAATGTTTCTTTTATGTTGGCAGCAGCTAATTTTTTTAATATTTCATTATTTCCATTTCTATTACGGCTTCTATGGGGATTTTAATTAAAATGCTCAGATTTTAAACTAAAATTTATTTTATCAAAATTAAATATGGCATACTGTAGCTTTCGGTCAGTGAAAGAAGTTTTTAAATCGGTTCAGTAGTTTCAGAGATTACCCTCCACAAACAAACAATTTTTTGCGCTTTATATAATGATATAGATATAGATATAGATAAGTACATTATCATGATTGCAAGAAAATGATGTAATAACTATTAGCCCATAATGTTTAATTTTATATTACATTTTAATTTTATCCTCCATGGGTATTTTAGAACTGCAATGGTAGTTATAAACTTTCGTTGAAATCTTTTTACGTATTGAGATTAAGGGAAAAGTGTAAGCACAAAAAATGCTCAGTTTTGAAAGATCTTTCTAATGATGTAACGTTTATGCAGATTAATTAAAAAAATTAAAAATTAAAATACATAGCATTTCTAAGAAAAAAAAAAGACTACCAAAAGTCTCTGTTTTTAAGCGGTCTAACCGGGATTGTTCCTGACAGAAGATGGTCATTATTATTATTAATAATTACACTAGCAGGCTTTGCCCGCTTCGCTGAGCAGTATACTTAAATGAGTTGTCAAAATTCTATATCATTATTAATAACCTAAGTTAAAGTTTCCTCTGTATTCCGTAGAGGTTTGCGGAATATAGAGAAATTTCGTACGCAACGTGAGAATTCAGGGTCCAACGGGAGGATTGTGAGGTTGCTCGCAACGTGAGGATTCCGGGTCCACACTGCCTTCGGTAGCAACTTACCCGCTTCTTACTTCCCCTCCCCAACGGCTAAGTTAGAAGTTTTGTGAAATCTCACCAAAGTACATAATGTGTACACCTAATCAACATCCATACACCAAAATTCATCATGTCTCATCATGTACAATTTCTTCACTGTGAAGTAACTTGGGGCCGAGTTATGCTTACAAACTTTTTTTTTTTTTTCTTTCTGTCCCCCTGGGAAGAAGGGGAAATTTCGATAAATCCCGTTTCTTTAGGTGCCGGATGTATATAAATAGTCCAAGCACCAAACTTTGTGACCGCAACTCTCATAAATTTCCCAGGACAAATTTAGGTGTAAAAAGGGTGTCTCAAATTTGCTCTTTGTAACACATACCCCCCTCCTCCCCCCCCCTCCCCCCCCCAAAAAAAAGGCAGATCACAAAAAATCAAAAAGTCTTTTGAAATATCCTAAGGAAGTTGCATAGCTTTTTTTCAACATCTTTGTTCACTTTTTGGTAGAGCTCTACTCAAAAATCCGGAATTTGCGAAATTTCCTGCCAAAACCCGATTCCCCCCCTTCCTCTCCTTAAAAATCGAAAATTCCTAAATTGCAAATATTGTATTATTTGTACTCATTTGGAGCCGAGTCATGCTTACAAAGATGTTTTTGCCTTCTGTCCCCCCCCCCCCCCCAATGGGGGAAAGGGGGTATTTTTGATAAATCCCGTTACTTTAGGTGTAGGATGCATATAAACAATCCAAGCACCAAAATTCGTGGTCGCCGCTCCTATAGATTTCTCAGGACAAATTTAGCTCCAAAAGGGAAAGGGGTGGCTCGAGTTTGCCCCTTCGTAACCCCCTCCCCCCCCCTCCAAAAAATGTGTTTTATGAAATGTTCTAAGAAAGTCGCATAGCCATTTTTCAACATCTTTGTTCCATTTTTGGTAGAGTTCTGCTCAAATCAGCAATTTTCGAAATTTCCCGCCAAAAATCGATTTTCCACTTCCTTCCCTTAAAAATCAAAAATTCCTAAATCGCAGATAATGTTTTATTTGTACTCAGGTCTAGTCTCCCCATGTGGAATTTCTTTATTGTGAAGTAATTAGGAGCCGAGTTATGCTTAAAAACGTGTTTTTGTCTTTTGCCCCCGTGGGGGGGGGACGGGAGTGAAATTTCCGTAAAGTTGATAGATATAATTTTATGCTGGGTAAAGACCTAAATTCCTGCCAAGCGCCGTTGAATTCCGTCGAGCCGTTCTCAAGTGATACCCGGACAGACGTGTTTTAGCCTTTTACCCTCCAGGGGGGAACGGTGGGAATTTCAGAAAAGTTGACAGATATAATTTTAAGTTGGGTAAAGACCTAAATTCCTGCGAAGCGCCGTTGAATTCCGTCCAGCTGTTCTCAAGTGATACCCGGACAAACGTGTTTTTAGTCTTTATCCCCCCCCCCCAGGGGGAGACGGGGGGATTTCTGAAAAGTTGATAGATATAATTTTAAGTTGAGTGAAGACCTAAATTCCTGCCAAGTGCTTGTGTGTCCTACCAAGTCCAGCCGTTCTCGCGTGATGCCCGGACAAAAAAAGGATCATACAGACACGATGACACACACACACACAGGCAAAATTTTCTGAAGTCATTTTCGGCTTTCTTGGTGTGTGAAACGTGAAGATACCGCAAAATTTTTCGATTCCAACAAATTTACAGACAAAAGTCTGATTTTATTAATATAGATTAAGAACTGCATATTAAAGGCTTTCTTCTTTCTCCTAATATTGCATATTATTTTCAGAAATTATAAAAAAATATTCTGCAAATTATATTGTGAATTACTTATTATTTTTTTTCAAAATAAAGATTTGTAACCAACATTGACGTTGAAAATATGTTACGTTGGTCACAACAATTATTTGAAAATTCTTTTATTTTAAATATTGTTTTTGTTTAAATACAAACATATTTTTCAATTTTTTATACAATGTAGACATGCTATTGAAAATGTAACCAGCGATATAGTTTTTACTTCGCTAACTGAAATCCGTAAAAATGTCCAGTTTCAGAAGTTATGTTTATTAAAATGGTACAAATTAGCTATTGTTCTTGAAGCTATTTCAAAAGATTTATAGTACTATGTATAAAGAATATTTTTGAGGGGTATTCAATCTATTTGTACTAATAAAATGATGTAAGTTGATGAGAGGAATACATTCAAAAGTGTTAAAATGCACGATATATTTAGGTTCCATTGATTGAGATAATTTGGATCATTTTTTTTATAATTGATTATTAGATATTTTGTAAATTTCAACATTTAATTAACAAATGGTGAAAATGTACTGCCATCTAGCTGAAACCAATCAAAATTAGACAACTCCTATAGGCTGTTTTATAGCTTTATACTAAATAAAGCAACAATGCCCCCCCCCCCAAAAAAAAAAAAAAGCCGTGGTTATTTGGAGTTCTAGATATCCCATAACAGCCAGTGAAAACACGTGTTGCTTCTAGGCAACCATGTCAAATTAAAAAATTAAGATAGAAATAGCAATTACATGAAAATATGTCATTCCTTTTAAATCTAAATCTACTGATTAGTTCTGAGCAACTTTTAAACGGTAATGCATACCTACCTGATGCAGCAGCTAGTTGTAAAGGCGTTACCGTAATTTTTTCTTCACTAAGTCTAGCACCACCTTCAACATTCGCCCCTTTCTCTAGAAGCAGCTAAATTACGGAAAAAGAAAATATTTAAAGTTTCAGATTAATTAAATATATATATATATATATTTTATGAATCATTTAAAATAAAACAATGAGTTATACCTTAATGACAGATAAATGGCCGTGTGTTGTGGCATATGTTACTGCTGTCCAGTGTTGTGTTTCAGGATTGACATACGGATATGAACTACAAGGGGAAGGAGTCTAGAAAGTAAAAGATACTATTTTATTTTTATTTTAAAATTTTTTAAAGGAATGTAAGAAAGAAAGAAAAACTGAAAACTTATAATGCTTAAGAAAGATAATTACAAGCAGTGAGTACATACAAGATCCGTCAAAAATTCCACACCCCTCTCCTATCTCAGAAATGCGTCAGAATTTTGTAAAATGGCGAAACACGTGTTCAATGAATTCGAAAGGGACCTCTTTTGGTGAAATAATCTGGTGTGTCACTCACACGACTTTATCTTACCCAAAATTTAATACTATAAATACAGATTGGAGATTAAGGAGTAAAATATCGAGTACTGTTATGCAAACCTATTTTAAAACAATTCAAATTAGGCGTCGGAACAGCTTTATTTGACAAGTAATTCCCTCTCTCTCTATGTGTGTGGGGGGGTGGGATACCGCCCCCCTCAACCCCCGTTTCATTACTGTACCTACATTTATATAGAATTCAAATTTGTCATTAAATTCAAAAGTTCATTTAAAATTATGCAGACAACTTTCACATCAACATTCCTAGAAACTTATCAATCTTGATAAAACTTTTCTAGTAACAAACACATTAACTTCAAAATACAACATTTGGATCGCCGGAAATTATTTGTTTTTAATTTACTCTAATAGACACAGACAAAGGTCAGACGTTAAAAACTTTACTTCGGTATTCAGGAAGCCTCAAAACTTGTAAATATACAAAAAACCGAGCGATGAATATTTAGCTTAAAAAAATACATTAATTTACCATATGGCTATGAGGGACTAATTTCAATTCCTGAGCAGCTTTCCAGGGCATGGTAAAGTATTACAGTAAAGTACTTCCACTAACAATAAAAAAGAATGTTATGGCTTAAATATTGGCAGCCCTGCATATCTTCTGAAAGTTATGTACACATTACATGGTGGACATAAACATAAACCTATATTAATAACACACGGCACAACCTGAAGTACACTTCCATCAATTGTCAAGTATTGTCGCACTATAATCTAGTTCTTTTGTGTAGCCCTGTAGATGAACAGTGAATGATTTCTATATCATATTCAACATGAAACATGTTTTTACTTATATAAAATATATACATTCGTTTCATTTGGTTTAGGCAGTCTATGGATGCTAAACTCTACTTATCTACAATTTTCCTCATAGACATAATGTATTTTAATTCTCTTGGGTGTCCCTGTACATGAACCATTTGCTTGATCTCAACGAAAAGTTTAGTGTAGCATCCCTATATCATACACATTTAGAATACTAAGTTTGGACTTTCTGCTATAATTTATTTTTGAGATATGCTGATAACATACAGACACACATACAGACAAACACAAAGACACACCAATCGCTAAAAACATGATTTTTTTGGATTCAGGGGACCTCAAAACGTGTAAATGTAACAAAAACTCAATTTCGAAAATTTGACCCCAAAAGAATATTTTCTCTACATTACTAGTAAGAGAAAGTAAAAAAAAATGTTCCAGGGGGTGAGGGGGGGGGGAGGGGTGTAGCGACGGGGGCCGTCAGGGAAGGCAATTTTAAAATTTCAAATAGGAAGGTATGTCTTGTGATACCTCTCTGAAAACGTCTCTTCAAGAAAATCAATTTAATATAAATAGTTTTGTTCTGCGATGGTTATTAAGGATATACATGAGTGTAAAATCCACATTTCAAAACATGAAGAAAGTTCAACCTACCTCCTCCTACATCGAAAATGCGTCGGAATTTTGAAGAATGATGAAACATATATTCAATGAATTCGAGGGAACTTCTTTTGGTGAAAAAAGTTTGGGTCTGGGGCATATACCTTATATATAAGGTCTATGGTCTGGGGGGAAGGGGATTTCTAGGGAGGGCAACTTCAGACAGGAAGGTCATATTTCAAATAGGTAGGTTTTGTAATGTATTCCTGGAAATTTTAAAGTTTCCTTCCCTATCAGTTCTCCTAACTCCCCCGGGCCCAAAATGTTTACACTAAAGGCGGTCCCCCTCGAATTCAATGAACACGTGTTTTGCTATCTTTCAAATTTTCGTCGCATTTCAAAGATAGGAGTGGGGTGTGGGACTTTTGGCGGACCCTGTATATGGCATAGAGTGTGAATGGTAACATTATCAGAGGATATTCAGATTCTAATATTATGGATTTCAGGGAACAAATAACAGACTAGAGTGTTCTAAATTGGAAATAACAAAACATATGACAAAGATTCAACACAACGATTAGGACTTTTAAATTGAAATAATGAAGCTCAGTTCCATGTATGTATATATATAATATATATATATATATATATACATGTATATATATATAATATGTTACGTTTCGATTTTACGTGTACTCTGTATTGCTCTAAAGCATCATTTAAACACTGAAGAATAATATATTTTTTTATTATTAAATAAAGAATAAAGGTATTCTGAGCAATACATTACTCAAGAATTAACATAAAGTTTATTAAAAATTTTCGGTTTAACCCTTTAACGCGCGGTGGTATAAGTGTGAAACCACCTTCCAGCTACAAAAACTCATCCCAGAAATTTTTTAGCAAAAATTTACGTTTATAACGTAGCAGAAAAGGCCGTTTTTTTAAAACTTAAAATTTAAAATTTCTTTTAGTTTAATTTTGTTCGTGAATTCCGGTGGCAGTATAATTTAAATGATCTGAATTACCTTGCGCCGTAAAGGGTTAACCCTTCAAATCAATGTTAACAAAACGTTTCATTGGCTCTATCTCTTCTGAGTGCGGTTGCATGTTCAGTGAATAAGTGTTTTTCATAATTATGCCTAAAGCATGTTAAAAATATTCCATTATAATTTTGACGTGATACCTTTTACTGTCTTTTGTATGTGTCAAAAATATAAAGCCACAATATAACGGAAAATATGAAAAGCAAAATAAAAGATGCAAACAGCAAATCTGAGAAGCATCGTTGGGCACAATAAAGCTATCTTAAACGTTGATATATAAAACAGTGAGAATAAATCTTTTTACAAAACCAATTAATAAAATTTACTCATATTTGTTATCTTTCTTTAGATACATTCGCTACAAAATTGTATCTCAGTATGTATATGTTATTAAAGAAACATTGTTAAGCTGCTACGGATAAACTCTTATCTTACTTACCTCTAAGTCTACATCAGCTCCAGCATCCAACAGCATGTGTACCATAGCTTCATCACC
Organism: Salticus scenicus; assembly: GCA_963930645.1. Classification (NCBI taxonomy): domain Eukaryota; kingdom Metazoa; phylum Arthropoda; class Arachnida; order Araneae; family Salticidae; genus Salticus; species Salticus scenicus. The sequence continues at coordinate 199,102,468 of OZ005652.1, forward strand.
GCGTATACATGCCATCATAAGGGGCGTAAGTCCTTGTTCGTTGAATGTATTCACATGTGAGGCAGGTAAAAGTTGTAGCGCGTGGGGCACCAAGTCTGTCCTTCCGCTGGCCAGCATGCGGAAAGCAAGTTCTATTTTCAGCATTCGAGCACAATCAGGATCTTCTGATCTCTTTCTGCTATGTAATCTGTCATCGTAGATGCTAAAATAATTTTTTTTTAATTGTTGTAAGAAAAAAGAATATATCAATTTAAAAATCGAAATCATCTGCTGTATTGCAAATATTTATTCACTAAAATTTAAATTCTTATAATTTAAACACATTACGTTTATAGGGAGTTTATATTTGAATGCTATATATATATGTTGCGGTAAAAGTGATTAATCCGGGGATTATGCATAATTACTGGTGATTATGTATAATCCCCGCTAAATTTTGGGGAATATGGTTAATTATTCAATATTTATCACATGTACCGGTTATTTTCGCAGTGCTGCAGTACAAAGTTTTGCATATTTTTCAGATTTATGCATTTTGAGATAGGGGTATCCAGTGATGTTATTTTTTGGTTTTCATGTACGCAAAGCGTACAGATGTGTGTAATACTGGCTGCTGCAGTACAAAATTTTGCATATTTTTGAATTTCATGCATTTTGAGATAGGGATATCCAGTGATTTTTTTTTTCATGTACGCAAAGCGTACAGACGTGCATGATATTGGTTGCTGCAGTACAAAAATTTACTTAAGATGCATGAAATTCAAAAATATGCGAAATTTTGTACTACAGCAGCCAGTATCACGCACGTCTGTACGCTTTGCGTACATGAAAAAAAAAATCACTGGATACACTATCTCAAAATGCATGAATCTGAAAAATACGTACAATTTTTCACTGCAGCAGCCAGTATTGATGGGAAAAAAAAAAAAAAAAAAAAAAAAAACTGAATATTTCTGTTTCAAAATGCATGATCAGAATTTATCAGATTCCCCATTACGCGTTGGGAATTTTATAAATTAACCGGTAAATATGATGAATATTGAATAATTAATCACATCCCCCAAAATTTAGCGGGGATTATGCATAATCACCGGTAATTATGCGTAATGCCCGGATTAATCACTTTTATCGTAACATACATTTATCTATTATAGTATTTGTCATTTACTGTCCGAATTAACAAACAGTGGACACTATAAAAATGTTTTTTGAATTACCACTTTAAAATTATGAAATTTTAAATGCACATGCATTAAAAAATAACATTATTAAGTAAATTAAAATTTCTTCGAAACTATATAAATTTAAAAAAAGAAAAGTAATAACAATAGGAAATTTTTTTTTAATGTTTCAGATTTATTTGAAGTCCACAAATGGATATCACTACACATTTTAAAGGATTTAATCTAAAACAAAGCATCAGGGAGCCTTTTAGGACATAAAATTCTGAAAGATATTCGTTTTTGAGAAAAAGAAACAGCCATTTTTACGCTTATCTGTAAAAATTCTCTTCCAGAATTATAAACTTTTCATTTCCTTTAATACAGCAAATTTTACTGTTAATTTTCGAAAATATCGTTATTAACATATTTTATTCATTGATATTTTGATAATTTTAAAGTATATTGTTCCCTTAAGGAGACTTTTTCAACGTTCTAGAATGAATTTCAGTGTCAAGCATAGAATGGGCCTGATCTGAAACAAGGCCTAGCTCGATATTCTAGAATGAACTTTAGCGAATATAGATCTAGAACTAAAGTTAGGGGAACATCTCTTCTAATGAATGAAAATATGTGGAATTGTAGAATAGAATTAGAACAGCAACCCTAAGTAATAATAATAAATACTTAAATTTAAAAACTTCTTCACACACCATAAAATTAATGTAAGCACTACAGGTTTCGAAAGGGCGTGGACTTTCTTTGTATATATATATATATATTATTTCATTTCTCATTCAAAATGGTTTTGCTGCTCCATCGGGGCATGAACAATATATATTTGCTACTGTTAGCTATATTGTTTTACGAAATCGTTGTAGCTTTTACAGCTTTTTGAAGTACATGCTCCCTGATGATATAATACTTCTAGTTTTAAGCATTTTTTATTCAAATTATTAATCCATTTTTTATTCCAATTATTATTTCTGAGGTCCTTTATTTATTTTCTCTATGTTTAATGGTTAATGTTCTCTATGTTTAATGGTTCTCTATGTTTAACGTTCTATTTTCTTTATGTTTAATGATCCTTTTTTACTCAAGTGGGTGTAAATAATTTAAATTGTTTTTGTCTCTTATTGGATCTTAATATATATCGCAACATTGTGCTAGTTTTAGCAATGTGTTACAATCAGTTTTATTTTTGTTGTGTTGGTATTGACATGTATCTATTAAATACTAAAATATTAAGGTTAAATTTTATTAAGATATCTATCCTTTATATATATATAATCCTTTTGATAGTAGAAGCAAAGAATGAGAAAGAAGAATAGTTAGTCAAACAATTCACCAAAGAGACATACACACGCAAAACAAAGCAACAAGATTTCCCAAATTGATTCAATTATCAAGTTCAACAATAGCACTTACGCCAATCCACTGTACAACAATAGCACTGACGCCAATCCACTGTACAAAAATACCTGTTGAAAATTGAAATAATACCGTGTAATTAGACTCTGATGAAAAGAAGGTTGACTCTAGGACAATATTTCAAGGTGAAAAAAGAGAACCCTGTAATGAACAATAATGACCCATTAAGCGCAGTAGAAGCCAAGCAACAAACACAAGATCATCAAAACCACAAAGACCAATAAGAATGAACAATTTCTCTGTGTAGGAAAAGCTCAGAAAGGCGAAAAAAAAAATCATCAGGGGATGAAATACACATATTTAAAGAAACAAAATTTAATTTTTAACAGCCCGCAAAACAAACGATACAACAAACCAACTCAACCAAATCCCAACAGAAAAACTCAAATTAAATTGAAATCCAGGGAAAAAAACAACCCAAGAAAGGAAGGATGGAGGCAAGCGGCAAGATTTGTGACTTGCCTGTTGGGTTAAATTAGTTTTACGCCGGAAACACTCCCCCAGCCTGCCAAGATCAGATTAGGAGACACATGGATAAAAAAAAAAAAAAAAGCAAAACCCCATAGAAAATAAAGAACAATGAAACCATGAAATTTATTGATTGATTAATAATATAAGGAGATTACGAACCCATAATAAAAAAGAACCCCGAAATGAATCAAATGAAACAATGACAAATTATTTTCCAGAAAAACAAAAACAGAAAACCCTCCAGAAAAACAAAAACACGCCATGAACCTAAAAAGTAATAAAAGCAAAACCTAAACCCGCAAGAAAAAATCACCCCGAAATGAAAGAGAAGCAATTTAGACACAATCCATCCTGATGTATTGAAACACCAACCAGAAAAAATAAAATAAAATAAAAACACGAGCCACAAAAATTGAATTCAAAACACGAGCAAAACAGAGAACTTAACAGGAGAAAATGGCGTTTTAGAAGCTGAGTTGTATCATTCCTTGATAACTTATTTAATAACCAATTTTCAACCAATTAATTTTTGAAATAAAATTAAATGCAGCAATCCTCCCTACATTTTTTTTTTTTTTTAGTTTAATTCAACATCCCACCCAACCAACAACGCCCCTCAACTTCCTTAATCAAACATCTGCGCACCCATCCTCTACATTTTTTATAGTCTTTTATTATTTTTGAATATTTTTTAACACATAAGAGTGTTATATATATATATATATATATTAATAGGTATACATAATATATAGGTTATAGGTAATACTCGTATTCAAGCATTACTTTTAACAATAGATGTTAAATATCTGATTGGTTAGCCACTTTCTGAATGAAACTTGACAACTGTACCAATTTGGAGATTAATATATATATATATATATATATATTATATATATATATATATTAAAAGCTTTAAAACCATATGAGATGATGGCATAAATATAATTCGTACTATAGAACAGTAAAACAGTATATACAACATACTTTAAAAGAGAGTAGCAATATAGTTATCAATAAGAATGCTAACTTATTATAATTAGCACACATTTTGATAAAGATTGTAAATTTTTCACGACTTTCTCAATTTATTATTTAGATTTCCATTATTTTCATAGCCAGTAAACACATTAATTATAAAACTATAAACATGTGTAATTATGTGATTGTTAATAAAATAATCGTACCCAAATTCTCTTATTGGGCAATCCACTCCAGGCAGAAGAAGCCTAGCCGCCTGCATGACATCATCCTTATCCACCACCTGTGATCGACGATGTTCGCAGTGAGCTGAAGCCACACGAACCCATTCAATTAAGGGAGGCAGGACTAAGTAAGGCCTATAAATATATACAACTCAATTAAAATGTGACCAATGTAATTATTTTTGCATATTCCATTTACTACACCTTCCCCAATAATAAATAAAATAATATATATGTAAATACATGCATATGAGAATGAACAAAAGAGAACTATTTAAAATAATAATAATAATAACTAGGCAAAATTTGCACATGCATGCTGGAATAAGTTTTCTCACACTTGTAAGTTGAACATAGCTGAATAAGTTAGTTTAACTGTATAACTTTCTAAATAATACTTAAATAATTTAATTTGATGGGCATTATAATATTTATTTATCAAACGCTAGAACAAGAGGACTATTTTCTTTCAAACAGCAAAATATGTCGTCTTTCTTTTTTAGACTACGATAAAGCAAGATGTCCGGCAACATCCATTAGCCTACTACTGTAGGTAATGGAAGTATGTTTTTAGTCGAAAATCTTAGCTGTCGAGTTTTCCCTGATTTACATGTTTTAAGGTGTCATGAGTACAAAAAATAGTTTTTGGTACTTGGTAACTGTGTAATATATATATGTTTGTATATTTGTATATGGGAAATCTTCTGACTATGGGATATCTCCAAAAAGAATAGAGATAAAAGAACGAAACTTCAATATTAAAACAGGTTCAGAATACAGATGACTTTCACAACTTTTGATGAAATTTGAATAACCGGAAAGGAGGGGGGGGGGGATTAAAAATTGAAAGTGGGACCGTAAGTCCGTATCGCAAAAACGGCTTTAGCGATTTCCTTCAAAGTTGCAATAAGTTGCCCTTTAAGACATCCTTTCGTATATATTAGTTGGTTAATTCAAAAAATTCATAGGCTTCTTCTATAAGTAGGTCAATTTGTAGTGTGTTCCTTTAAAAATGTCTCTACGGAATTTTTTACATAGTCTTTCGTATGTAATTGTTGGTTTCTGGTAAACAGAAAGAGATTTCAAGAATGGCTTCAAATTTGTTATATAAGCCCCTTTTTTTTCTTTTCGCCCGTATTGCTTGGTTATTGCAGGAAACTTTGACAATCGTTCCAATTAGGTAGGTCAGTTTTAGATTTTGGAAATTGATGTTTAAAAAAAAAGGTCTACTTTTTTTCTAAAGTTGATATGTAAACTGTTTTACATGTCTATATCTTTCAGATGACGATGCATGTATTAATTTGCTCTTACAGAAAAATTGTTAGGTGCCTGATTAGCCCATTTTATGCTATCTGATTAGACTATCTCCAAAAAGACTATATAGTGAGTAATAGAAGTCATGTGGTTGTAGCACACCAATGATCGTCTGAGATTAAATTCGATTTTAAGTAGCATCAAGTTATTCCAAGTTCAGTCTTATGTATCAGTCAACTAATGCTCTATTAAGTTTTGATATTATGTCTTGTTCACGCAAAAATAAATGATAAAAATAACACCCTCTTAAAAAAAAAAAAATAATAATAATAAGATGTTGTATAGAAATAGATAATATAGATGTTTTCTGATTACACTATCTCCAAAAAGACTATATAACTTGTGTAATAGTGAGTAATGGAGGTCGTTTGGTTGTATCCAGAGATTTTCTGAGGTTAAATTCGATTTTAAGTAGCACCAAGTTATTCAGAGTTCGATTTTATGTATCAGTCAACTAATGCTCTATTAAGTTGATATTATGTCTTATTTACGCAAAAATAAATAATAAAAATAACAACCTCATTTTTTGTTTTATTTTATTTATTTATTTTAAATAAAATGCTGTATATAAATAGATAATATAGATTTGTGATTGTTAAGAGTTTCTTGAAATAGGAATTTTTATTTTTCTTCCCGAAAATTGAAACTTCTAAATGTGGTTAAAAATAAGTAATTAATTAATTAAATCATAAAAAGTATTTTTAAGGATTTAAAAATGAACGGGATATAAATTATAGGCATAGTATTGGTTCAAAATATATAGGAATTCAATTTTAAGAATTGTAAATGAATGAATAAAATATTTCCCGAAAATGACTTATCTTTTCACCTGTATTTAAGGGGGGGAAAAAAATCGTCATTAAAAATTTGTAAACAGACAATTTACCCAAGAATGGATTAGTCTTAAAATAAATCTCCGCAAGTATTAACTAGTTGGCATAAGTGGACTCTGCTCAGTTCTCCATCATATTTATGTTCTCAGAAATTTCTAGTGCGAGACATATTATAATCATGTTAAAAGAAATGAATTTGACCAAAGTGACAGAATGATACAGTGATACAGTGACAGAATGAAATCCCCGCCTAATAGGCTATCCACCGTTCACTTGGATATAATTATCTTATTCTAATTTATTAATTTATTTCATCAGGGTCAATTCTGTTGTTTAGTTTTCATGCTACTATTTACAATGCAATAAACCTCAAAATTCATATTTATATGAAAAATTTACAATTTCGCTATGTTGATAAAATCGTAAATTACGAATAATTTACGAAAATTTCCTAGTAGAATATTTGTATTCAATCATGTTCAAACAAATATCATAAACTTAATTTTGAAGTTGTCTAATGTATTTAGGATCCTCAAAATGGAAGTTTATGATCAATTTTGCCTTATTCGGACATGTTAAGTAAATCGTAAATTCCAAATAACTTACGAATTTTTTTAATTGGAAAAATCGTAGTCTGTGATATTTATGCCAGTATCCTAAATAATATTTCGAAAGTAGTTTGACATCTTTACGCTGAAAATATCCCTCAAGATTGACGTTTATGTGAAATTTTGCTCTATTCTGACATGTTAAGAAATTCGTAAATTTCCAATAACTTACGAAATCTTTATATTGGAAAATTCATAGTCATTAATATTCATACCAGTGTCCTAAATAATATTTCAAAAGTAGTCTGACATCTTTACGATGAAAATATCTCTCAAAATTGACGTTTATGTGAAATTTTGCCCTATACTGCCATGTTAAGAAATTCGTAAATTTCCAGTAACTTGCGAAATTTTCAAAGTAGCATATTTATAGTTACTGATGTTCCTTCCGGCATCAAAACTGATATTTTAAAACTGGTCTGACATTTTTACAGTAAAAAGTTTTCATTTAATGCACGTTTAAGTGAATTTTTGTCCTATTCTCCCATGTTAAGAAAATCGTAAATTTCTAATAACTTACGAAGTTTTTAAAATCGAATGTTGCAAATGAATAGGGTTCTTGCCAGTGTCGAAAGTAATATTTTAAAACTGATCTGACCTCTCTGCGACAATTTGTTCTTGAGATATCGTGTACACAGACTAACAAACTAACGGACTGACCCACTAACAGACTAACAGACTAACAGAGTAACAGGCACCCTACAGACAGACACCATACAAATTTTGACATTTTCGGATTCCTCACACCTGAAAACGTGTAGAAAAGTCAAAAAACCGAGGTCGAAAATTTTCACGATTACCTAAGTTCCTCATACCTATAGTATGATGGGGAACTAAAAATAAAATATCAAGAGATTTAAATATTTTAATTACACAAATCCTTGTCATAAATTAAAAACAGAATATAAAAATCATTCAGTATGGATAGATTATCTGTTATTTGTTTTACATTTATTACCATAACTAGCAGGCTTTGCCCGCTTCGCTGGACATTAAACTTAAATGAGTTGTCAAAATCCCATATCTATATAATAATAGGCAAGCATAAAATTTGTTGTCCCTTTTTAACATATTAATTATGGGAGTAGAGGGTTGAAAATGGTATCATTCGAAAGGTATGGTTAGCCGGAAGGTGCGAATACAAATATTATTTTCTTACGATGTCAAGAAGGTATTTAAAAATACATTTATTTTTTATACATTTTCCCCCATTTTTCCCTTTTATACACGTATTCCTTCACATTAAAAAATACCTAAAAGTAGAAAGTTGTTAAATCTGGCAATTTCATAAAGCTCAAATAAAACCATAGACACAGTAATTTGTATAATGTAGCATCATTATACGCAAGCGAAGTGATGACGTCACTGTCTGTCCATGGAGCCATGTAAAAGATTTTCTATGTTAATTGTCCATTGAGTTTTCTGTAAAAAATTATTAAAAAATAACGGAAATTATCTGCCGATTTTAATTCCGATATTTGGGTATGGTATAGTTATATATAAGTTACTGTCTACATGTGTTTGATTGAGTTATTTTTTCTGTAAAATTGATAAAATTTTAATTTAAAATCACAAAACTCCAGAAAAAAAAATGGCAAACTTCCAGTTTCGAATGTAAACATAAACATTTCATTTCAAAGGGTGATATTTAAACAATAAATATTGAACTAATATACTAAATAAAAGGAAAATGGATTTGTTACTAACTGCTGCATGTATAAGTAGACGATACGGAAAAAATTCCGATTTCCGTTTTTTGCTGAATTTGCATGTTTTGAGCTTTCTTTACGTTTCAATTAACTGAAATTGGCTACTTATTTTTTTTAAAAAGTGTCTTTATAGAGCATTTCCTCGTGACGTCTGGTGGTTGGCAAAAAAGCGCGCTCGACTTTCCCGCGCCCCACCCACCATTGATTTTCCGTTGGTAGTAATCAAGTAATCGCCATCGCTATGCTTTTCCCAAGCCTTTTTGCCAACCACTCATAAAAGTTGAGATGTTTGTTTACAAACAAGGAACTGCCCTATTGCTAGCTTTTGTGGGTAGAAGAAGCAAGTAGAAGATACATAAAAACTTTTGATTTCCGGTTTTCGATGAATTTACACGTTTTGAGATTTCCTTGCATTTTAATTAAGTGAAATTAGTGAAATTGACTACTTATTTTTATTTTTTAAAAAGTGGATTTATTAGTCTTTCCTCTGCATATATAAGTAGAAAATATAAGATTCAGAAATGTTTTAGATTTTCGGTTTTCTATAAAGTTACACGTTTTGAAATTTCCCGAACTCAATTCGACCATTTTTGAAAAATATCTTTTTTTTTTTTTTTTGTTCAAACACTGTACTTTATGAACAAATCCAATTAATTTAACAGAATTTGATACTTGGTTAGGCCTTGGTTTGACATGGTACCTATTAGCTTCTGGGCTGTATCACACAACAAGGGGCGTTTTCACGTTGCGATTTTCTCTCATTTCAGGAAAGGCTAACATCTACAGAGAGAAATAGTTATATTAAGTAAAACTCTGCTGATTCAGTTAGAGTGAATATTGGCAAACAATTGCCGCAGCTGTGTTGCAGTTGCATTCCGTATAGGACAAGGCAATAACTTTGCTTTGCCTCGCTTTGCAAAAAAAATGGTCGATTTTCGACCACTGGGCGATACTAGTCTTTATTAATAACCCAAGTTCTCGCTGTGATTGGTAGAGGTTTTCTCGCTCGCAAAGTGAGGAGTCTAGGTCTCCACTGTCTTCGGCACAACTTACCCACTTCTTACTTCCCCTTCCTCAGCGGGTGAGTTCGAAGTTTTGCAAAATCACACTAATGTACATAATGCGTACACTTAATCAATATACAGTCTGGGTCCCCACTGCCTTAGGCACAACTTACCCACTTGTTACTTCCCCTTCCTCAGTGGGTGAGTTCGAAGTTTTGCAAAATCCCACTAACGTACATAATGCGTACACTTAATCAATATCCGCACACCAAAATTCGCCATTCTAAGGTAATTCAAAGCGAATTCAAACGGAAAAACATGTTTTTACACATGTTTATTGGGAACGACTTCAGTATAAACCCACAACGATATTTGGCGATTTTTTTTGTTGGCGATTATGGCTAAATCATAAATCTAAAAATCATAAATCATATGTGGTAAATGATAAAATCATAATCTAAATCATAAATCCAATTAAAATAAACAAAATATTAGGCTGCCATATTATATCGCAAACAGTCCAGAACGACATCGTTATCCTTCAAAACAACGCCAAAGAAAAATCGCCAAATTCAGCTGTGGGGTTATACAGAAGTTATACCGTTTATTGCCCTCCGACTCCGAGAAGGGGGGGGGAAGATTTCGAATTTCGTGAAATCCAGTTACAATAAGTGCCGGATGCAAACAAACAGTTTACGCACCAAATTTCGTGACCACAGAAGTCTTTAATAGAAAATATAAATAAATAAGTACAAAATGCACAGCTTTAGTATGGGAACCCTTTGGTGACTTTAAATATTTTAAGCCATTTTTGCGATGAACTGAATTGGCTATCTCAATTGTGCAATCAAAGATCTTGGCGAGAAACGTCCGAGCTACTTCGGTTCCGAATTTCAAATTTTGCCAAAGGGATCCAATACTAAAGCTGTTCCATATCGAATCTAGGTTGAAAACGGAAAAAGGGTAAAATAAATTAGAAATATCAGACCTATATTTATAAATTTGGTACCAAATGAAAGAGGCGATTTTTCTGAATCCAGGGGTGCAAACAGTTTTTCGATGCGACAATTAGATATTAAAAAAATAACTAAAGTATGAAATTTAAGTGGCAACGGAAAAACGGAAAAAGGGGAAAATAAATTAGAAGTATCAGACCTATCGTTACAAATTCAGTACCAAATTAAAGAGATGATTTTTCTGAATCCTGGGGTGTAAACAGTTTTTCGATACGACAATTACATGTTTTAAAATTAACTAAAGTATGAAACTCAGATGGCAAAACTTCATTTAAATCTTTTCATAATTTGTAGTGCGATTCACGGGAATGAAAAAAGTCTTTATCTTAAAAATTTATTTTTGCATTTTATTTTTCCATTCAAAGCGTTTTAGTGAAAAAATATTTATGGCGCATGCGCAGGCGTTTTTTACCCACAATTTAAACACTAATCAGAATTTTGAAAATTTCTATAGATATAATTTTAAGTTGGGTGAAGACCTAAGTTTCTGCCAAGCGCCGTTCAATTCCGTCCAGCCGTTCTCGAGTGATGCCCGGACAAACGTGTTTTAGTCTTTTACCCCCCAGGGGGGAACGGGGGAGAATTTCTGAAAAGTTGATGGATATAATTTTAAGTTGGGAGAATACCTAAATCCCTGCCAAGCGCCGTTGAATTCCGTTTAGCCGTTCTCGAGTGATGCCCGGACAAACGTGTTTTAGTCTTTTACCCCCTAGGGGGAGAACGGGGGGGGGATTTTCTGAAAAGTTGATAGATATAATTTTAAGTTGGGTGAAGACCTAAATTCCTGCCAAGCATCGTTGAATTCCGTCCAGCCGTTCTCAAGTGATGCCCGGACAAAAAAAGCGACATTCGGACACGATGACACACACACACACAGGCAAAATTTTCTGAAGTCATTTTCGGCTTTCATGGGGTGTAAAACGTGAAGATATCGCAAAATTTTTCGATTCCGACAAATTTACAGACAAAACTCTGATTTTATTAATATAGATGAGAGGGCTGCTCACTGCTAATGAAGCAGTTTGGAGCAGCTGAAGCTTCCCCCGGAGAAGTTGAGTATATGTACTATAAATGAATGTTACTTTAAAACAATTAAAATGAATGTGTGATAATGTAATTGCCATTGTAGTCCAAGCTAAAGTCAGTTATAGAAAAGGTAAAAAAAAAAAAAAAAAAATATATATATATATATATGTAGAATCTTGGCTGGGTGTCTAGGGGTGGGGTAATGATGAGTTGCGACTTTGATAATGAAGACATTTATTACGAAACACACATACAATACAGGATACACAATGAAAAAATGATAATAGCAGACTTTCTATTATTAACCAACTGCTGGTTTCAAAGCTTAGCACATAACAAGCTCTCTTGATCAGTATAACCGTAATAAGACAACATTTAAGCACCTACTCGTGCTTGTATTCACAAAAACACCTACGCGTGCTATCAAATAGTAAAAATGATGTAATGAGCCCTCCATGGCTCTACACACTTATTAAGAGCATTCTGTGCTCAAATTAGGACTAAATGACGACATCAGCCTTCGCGCTGACGGTCTCAACCGCTTTCCACTGCAGCCAGATCTCTACTGACTCCCGTCCGTCATCTCGTTCAAAGATAAGCATCAGAGACAGCGCCATCTGTTGGTTGTGCAAGGAACTTCCCACAACGCTCGGCCATTCTGATGTGCGGTGACCTCACCGTAAACCAGCCTGGGATACTAAAGGATATCTGCAAAATACAATTAAAAGAAAAAAAAAACAAAAAAGAGGAACAGACATTAAAAAAAAATATGTACATAAAAATTCACAGTTAACGTTTTCTTTAAAGTTTATCAGTCCAATTTGATTTTAGTTTAGTCTGTGGACCATAATTTCATATGGTCTGCAGAAGTACTAGTATGTATAGGTCCTTCGTGATCACCTATCTTCTCGACTTCATATCTGTCTCTGGACTTTACTCGCACAACTTTATAAGGACCTAAGAATTTTGGTCTTAGTTTCATGCCGGTTCCAAACTGAGTTCGCTGGATGGCAACTAGATCATTAATTTTATATACATGGGCTTTCTTTCTCTTCTTGTTGTAACATCGGCGATTTTCTTCTTGAATCTTAAGAATGTTTTTTCTTGCTTCTTCACGAATGGTGTTAAGATTATCAAGCATGGAATTTATCCTTTCCTCTTCGAGGAGTTCAAGTATTCTCTTATCTTCTTTCTTTCTCATTGTTACTCCAGTGAGTAATTCGAACGGAGTTCTTTTGGTACTTCTCGATACGGTGGAATTAATAGTTCTCTGAACAGCCTCAAACTTGTACCACTTGTTAGGGTCATTTATACATAACTTGGATAATACAGGAATGATTGTTCGATGAAGTCTCTCAATTTGACCATTCCCTCTTGGGATTCCGGTTGTGATGGTGTCATGTTCGATTCCCTCTGATTTACAGTAATCTGCAAACTCCTTAGATATGAACGCAGGTCCACGATCAGATATTATTCTTGCGGGGTTACCAAAAATAGCAGCTTGCTGTTTCAATTTTTGCAAGGCGTCTGCTGAAGAAGTTGATTTGACCGGATATAACCACGAAAATTTACTAAATCCATCGATGACGGTGAAAATGTGATTGTAGTTTTTGTTAGTGGTTGGTAATGGACCCACAAAATCGATGTGATACGTGGATAATGGTATATCTCCTTTAGAGATAGGGTTCAAAAAACCTTCTCCTTTTCCCTGTTTCTTATTTACGAGAATACATTCTACACAACTTTTTACAAGGTTATCTACGCATTTTTTCATATTAGGAAAGTAATATTCTCGTTTAACTAACTCTTCAGTTTTATTAGCCGAAAAATGTCCTAAGGCATGACATTTCTTTACAACCTCAAGTTGCATGATCTCTGGGACAATTAGTACATCCCTATCATTTAACACTTTATATAAAACATTATTTTTTAACACATATTCGTCATTTTGGTTCTGTTGTAAAAGAGATTTCATAGTGTTGATAAACTCATCATTTTCTTGAGCAGTAGCAATACGATGAGTAAGGGTATCAGTTGTTACAGTCATTACAGGGTGTCTGCTAAGCGCGTCAACATGCTGCATTTGTTTACCAGGACGGTGTTCTACTTCGTAGTCGAATTCCTGTAGCAGGAAAGACCACCTGGCTACCTTAGGTGTCAATTCACGTTTATCTAAAGTTTTAGTGAACGCTTGACAGTCAGTATAAATTTTAAATTTACTACCTAACAAATAGTTCCTAAATTTTTTAAGGGCTTCTACTATCGCTAATACTTCTAACTCAGAACTACAGTATTTTTCTTCTTGTACAGAGGTCTTTTTACTCATATAATGGATTGGATAGTACTGTCCATCGTCATCTTGTTGTAATAGGATTGCACCGAATCCTAATTTAGATGCATCTGTATGAACTTCTAACTTATAGCCTTGTTTAAAAAGGTGTAAGACAGGCGTATTAGATAAAATGTCTTTCAGCTTTTGAAAAGCCAATTTCTGTTCTTTCTCGAATTTAAATGGAGTGGAAGCACGTAATAAGTCACTGAGTGGTCTTGCTATGTTGGCATATGAACGAATAAATTTTCTAAAGTAACCCGGTAAACCTAAGAAACTCTGCACTTCCCTAGCATTACGGGGTTCTGGGAAATTTTGTACTGCAAGAGTTTTTTCTACTGAGGGTTTAATCGTGCCATTCTCAATTATGTGACCTAAGAAATCGATCTTTCGTTTCAAAAACTGACATTTCTTTAAATTTAACTCTAGACCAAATTTTGATGCCGTTTCTAACACACGTTTTAATTTATCTAACCCTTCATTCTCATCTTTAGATGGAATAATTATATCATCTAAATAAATAATTACAGTACCATCTTTCAATAGGTCTTTAAACACATAACCCAAGTAACACAGACTGTTGGCCCAACTGCGATTTATTGTTAGTTCGTTGGGGAATTGTTATCGTTGGGGAAAGGGCTCAAAATAACAGTGGGCCAACAGTAAATAGTATTGTTGGCCCAACAGTCCTCAAATACTGTTTTCCCAACAGCAAAATATAACAGTTGGCCCTACAGTATCATTCTGTTGTTGGGCCATCTGCAAAAGAAGGTGGATGGGTCAACAGTATTCATCTGCAGTTGGGCGAACTGCAAAATATCATTGTTGGGCCTGCAGCATTCACCGACGGTGGGGCCAAACGCAAACCAGAGACCATAAGCCAACCGTTTTAAGCGACCGTTGGGTCAAAAGCGAAAAACGAACATTCTGCCAACCAACCAGCTAAACCACAACAACAACAACAACGCTTTCGTCTCCGCCATCTTTGATTATTAGCTGCAAGAGTTGACACGCCGTACATTAAGGTATGTTTATCATTTTAATAATGATATTTTTTGGAATTATCGAGTATATTTCACTAATAATTGGTTATTTAATGATAACAAAACCAAAAAAATTTATTTATCTAATTTAGATCCTGCTATAAAGGGTTTTTGTTGTTGTTGTTTCTAAATAATTTTTATTTAATTTTATTTATATTTTACATGTTCTTGAACAATTTATTTTCACATATTCTCCATATTTACTTATGGGCAGTATAATTTCTTGTATAAATTTCTTCTTTTATTGCAAAAATTAAATTTTTATTTATTTTTTAGTATTATTACTGATTGTATAAAAAATTGTGCCTGTTTACATATTGAACTAATAAATTTGAAATGAAATTTTCAGGAGTAAATATTAAATAATTTATACAGGTCTAGAAAGACAGAAAGCATTTATATTTTCCTTGTCTCACGTTAATTATGAGAATTTAAGAAGCAATCTAGGCTGTTTACCATTCAGAATTATTGCTTTTTTTTAAAAAACTGCTCGCAATTGAACTTATTGAAATTAATTTCTTAATATTCAATAATTTAAAAATATCACTTTCTTTCTTTTGAAAGGCGTATGAAAATTAATGCTTCATACTGAAATTTTAAAAGCCTAAAGTTTTGTTTTCATATTAATCAAAGTGTTACAGGGTTCATACTCCTCAGGGAAAACAGGGAATTTAGAATTTGTTAAAAAAAGTCAGGTAAAATAAAAATTTTCATTAAAAATCAGGGAAAATCAATTATAAAACCTGGAAAAACAATTTTTTTTTTGCTGAAGTTATGTTTTTCTTGTTTAGCTTCGTATCAAAATTTAAATGATTAAGTATTGTGAAAATACACATGTAAATAATTATTTCTACCTGAATTGCTATCATGATCGGCAATAATATGACATTATACAGTGAAAGTAGCTGTATTTTGTCCTGTCTAGAGAAGCTTTTCTTGTAATATGTCGCTGATATTTTCTTGAAAATTGTCTAGGAACTCGGGGGAAAACTCATGGAATTTTTTTCTCGTATTTGAGTATGAACCCTGTGTTATGATGATGTTTCTGCTAAACCTTTAATCCGTTTACTTTTTAAAACATATTTATAAGTATCTTATTAAAAACAACTAAATTTTTAAATTATCACATAAGTTTATCGTATACTTTAAGCATAATTATAAAAATATTTCGTTGTAATATATAAAAGTATAACAGTGTATTTTAAATGAACATAACAATAATTCATAATGAAATTTTAAAAGTCTAAAGTTTTGATTCCTATGTTAATCAAAATGTTATATCAATGTGTTTTTCAAAGAACTTAATCTGTTTACTTTTCAGAATATCTTTATAAATCATATTTTGTTAAACTAAATTTTTATATGACATGATGTCTCACCTCGTATAATATTAAAATGTATCAATAGATAGATTAAAAAGGTATATATATGTTTATTCATCGTAGGCATCCTATGTTGGACCACAGGTGACCTCGGTTTTTTTCCTGCTCCTGCTGTTTACTTAAAGTAAGGCTGTTTCATTATTCTTTTAAAGTTTTCATTACTTTTAGTTTTTTACTTTCTGTGATTTTTGGCATTGTTATATCTCTGTTACTTTTGATTAAAATTACATCAACTACATATAAAATCTTTATTGTGATATAGAGCTGTACCGAGTACTCGGTATATACTCGGTACTCGGCCTAATTTGGACTAAGTATTCGGCCAATACCGAGTAGTTGTAAGAATTTCATTATTTTTATGTATTATTTGAAGAAATGTATTCATAAGAGTGGTTTATTAATAACTAAACTAATATGTAAATATAAATATAGAGTCATTAAACTTTTGCTGCAAAAGCTTTCTGCAGTTAAAACGGGCGAGTAGATTACCACCAAACTTGGTATAGAGACAATTCATGATATGAGCTTATCCCTTTTACTTAAAAGAATTTAAGTATAACCATCTTGTATGTGTGTAATATGCAAATTTTTACTTTCTTCTATATTCAATAGAAGAAAGTATTGGATTCATAAAAAATTTCAACCTCGGGTTTTTGATGGATTTACACGTTTTGAGAGTTGAACACGATTTGACCATTTTTAGAAAATGTCTGTCTGTATGTCTGTGTGTGTGTGTGTGGCAAAATTTTGTGGCAACTGTATCTCAAGAACTACTGCACAGAATGTAATACAAATTGGTATGTAGTTACACCTTGATATTAATTAGTGCCTGTCAACGTTTGGTAAAAAATATCTTACAGGTTTCGTTGCCATCCTGCTTTTTTTAAATTTTTAACATGGTGGTATAGAACAAAATTTTGTATAAATGTGCATAAAGAGAATTATTGTTTAATAATCATTATGAAATTTACAAGAAATATTTATAATAGAGATAGTCAACTATGAAAATTTTTTTATATGTAGGGTGGGGGGGGGAGTCTTCCCTCAAGGGGAATAAATTTTCATAATGAGTATCTTTCAAAACAGCTCGCTAATACCTTTAAAACGAATAGTTATCTGAGATAATTTAAAATAAAATTATCGATTTTTTTTTAAATGTAATATCGAGAATAAAATGAACTTTTTTTTTTCACTAACAAAAGTGTCCGATCACTAGCAAAAATTCCTATGTAAAAAAAGTACACTTCATATGGTTTTGTATAAATCCTTATCGAATTGTGTTCTTACACTGACTAAGA
Organism: Salticus scenicus; assembly: GCA_963930645.1. Lineage (NCBI taxonomy): Eukaryota > Metazoa > Arthropoda > Arachnida > Araneae > Salticidae > Salticus > Salticus scenicus. The sequence continues at coordinate 199,120,294 of OZ005652.1, forward strand.
ACAGGATTCAACAAGGATTTATTTAACAAAACCGTATGAAGTATACTTTTCTTACATAGGAATTTTTGCTAGTGTTCGGACACTTTTGTTACCGACTGTACTTCTCTAATATGGAAATCGTACTGCATTATCATGGAAGATAATTTTATTAAATAATGATTGTAATAAATTATTTTTACTGAGTGAATTTGCAAAGGAAAAAATAGAAGAAAGTCATTTGGTAGCCACAACATTCTAGTTTTATGACAACTTAGTACATAAAATTGTATCTGTAAAACAGACAACAAAAATAAAATATTTTAGATATAAGAACCCTTATATAATGCTGATATAGTATAGATAAAACTTTAAAATCCTGTTTTTATATTTTTTAAATTTATTTCTTACCATTTTCCGCAAACTAATTTAAATATACATTCCAGGTAAATTTACCTTAATCAGGGGTCAATCACGATTTTAATTTTTGGGTTCCTTTTTTGTGAAATTTTTGTTTATTTTTGTTTAGAATAAAATATTTTTGTGAGAAAATAAAATAGTGTGTAAAATCTTTCATTTTTACAATCATTGTATATAATGTTTAATATCAAGTTTAATAGAGTTTCTTTGAGCTAATTTAAGGCATTTATTTAAAAATAATACTGAAAACATGAAAATACTTTATAAAAGTATCATTTTTATAAAGCAAAGTCTTGTAAAAAGGCTCCTTTTATAAGTTTGAATTTTATGTGTCCCTTTCAATGGATTTGAATTTTGTGAAGGGTCCATTTTCACGGATTTGAATTTTGTGTAGGATCTCTTTTCACGGATTTGAATTTTGTAAAGGGGCCGCAAAAGGGATCCAAATTTTGTTTGGATCAACCCCTGCCTTATGTTAATGTAAAATACACTGTAAAAAGTAAATCTGAAGGGCTGCGATGTGTATGCCGAAATATATTCGTTTTATCAAAAGGATGAAAATAAGGTATTTGAATTTAAATTGAGGTAAATCTGAAGTTTAATTTGATTTTTTTTAAAAATCTATGCTATAAAATAAATGCATACTTGCCAACTCTCCCGATTTCGGCGGAAGACTTCCGAATTTTCGATCTATCTCCCGATTTTCTGATCGGAAGTTAAAAATTTCCGATTTATCATAAAAGAGAGAAAATTACAAAATAGCTCATAATAAAGCAAAATTAAACAATGTTTATTACAAAAAATATCAGGCATGTAATTTTTTTGCAAATTCGCGGAAATCCGCAGTTTTTTTTTTTTTTCATATTTCATTCAATTCCACGAATTAATTTCTGCCGCGTTTAAAAAAAATCGTCGATATCGTTCGTTTATAAAAAAGAAACCTCATTAATGAGCGACGATCAAATGCTCTACGAAAGCCTCTCGATTTTTATTCTTTTTCCATCCACAACATGAATGTCAATATTCATTTTAGAGTTGCTTAATGAGATTCTAGAACCTTTAAAGAAATAGAAATGTTAAATGTTTCTAACACATCTAATTATTTTTTGCCCCCCCCCCCCCCCCTTTTCACATCTCCAAGTAGCGATCGGCAATCAAGTGTTCTGCAGAAGCCTTTTGTTTCCCAATCTTTCTCTGTCCACAACATAAATGACAATATTCATTTTAAACTTGTTTTGGCAGATTCTAGAAATAGAATTGAAAGAGTTATTGAAAATTTTTTCTGCTAATTTCTAATTTTATCCATAGTTAAGTTTCCAAAAATTAAGTATGGAAATATGCATACTTCATATTAAAAAAAAAAAAAAAAATCTCCCTAATTTTAGTTAAATCTCCCTAATTTTGAACATGATTCTTCCTATTTCTCATTTTTTAAGGTTGGCAAGTATGTAAATGGAAATTTAAGTTGTAATGATTAAGACATGATATCACATTTTAATAATTAAAACTGATCGATGTGTTTAATTTTTTTGGTTTTAATGAATTTGAGTTAATATAATTTGATTACAACTTTTTCACATTTGAAACCCGAATAAACTACTACGTCAGAAACGCCAAAGAAAAATATTAGAAATGCATACAGCTGTTTCGGCAGCCTTAAGCGTGCCGTCTTCAGCACAAAAAGGCACTGAAGACGGCACGCTTAAGGCTGACGAAACAGCTGTATACATTCCCAATATTTTTCTTTGGTGTTTCTGACGTAGTAGTTTATTCGGGTTTTAATATTCCAACGCCAAGTCTCCTGTTATTATTTTTCACATTTGGTATACAAAACATGAAGTTTAGCAATTTCTTATAGTTTTTCTGTTGCGATTCAGCGGCTAAAAATTTACCAGTGAATTAAGTAAATATAATGTAAACTGTACTTTTCCAAGCCAATTGGTGAAATTAATTCTGTTGATTTCAAATCATATCAATAAAACAAAAGTAAGTGATTAAATCTATAAACTACTTAACACTTGTTGCTCTCAGAGAAGTTTTTATTAGAAGTATAATTTTTCAAGATGTATTTTCATGTGTTGCACTTAATTTTATTATTATTATTATGTAAAATGGAATCAAAATAACTAAGTATTTTTATTTTAGGTTTGTATATTGCACTTTCTTGGAAGTCTTTCAGACTGTTGATGAAGAGGAATATTTTATTTGGACATACCAAAATAAATAAATAAAATAAATTGTATGATAATTAGTATACTCTAAACATTGTAATATGTAACATTTAATTAAGTTTTACTGTTTTCAATAAAAAGTACTTGCTATTTTTGAAATGTACCTTTATTTTTTGCATCTTTTTTTTTTTAGACTAATGCATTTTACCAGGGTTGCAGAGATTTTTTTTATTCCCAACATTTCCCCCAATCTATATAAAAGTTTCTCCAAAATAGGGAAACTATTTTAACTATGATTTTTGTAATTCATTGTTGAAACTGATATCATTTGTATATTTTTCTGTAAATATCTCTTCCCCCGATCCTAGATCACTGGATTGGATATATTTTGCAACCCTGCATTTTACTTTAGTATCCAGATTTAGGTGTCTTCAAAAAATAAGAGAATCATTTAATCGTATACTGTAGGTAAGAATTGTATTACTCCATTGGCAAATTAGGTTAAATTGTATAATTATGTCTATTGTCTTTACAAAATATAAAATTAATTTATTCACAATATAAGATTTAATAATAGTTTTCAATTTTACATAGATTAATTGTTAATAGGAGTTAATGGAGAAAAGCTCCAAGACATTCTAGGAAAAGTATACATGTTTATTGAATGTTTTTATTTTTCCGACTGAGTGAAAATAATGCCTGGACCGGGAGTCAAACCCCGGACCTTTGACTTACAAGGTCAAGGCTCTACCAATTGAGCTATCCAGGCCAACAACCGGTCGGCATTACTCATTCAGGTAACCTTTAGGCAGAAAAAAAGCTTAAAGGTTGTCTGAGTGAGTAATGCCGACCGGTTGTCGACCTGGATAGCTCAATTGGTAGAGCCTTGACCTTGTAAGTCAAAGGTCCGGGGTTCGACTCCCGGTCCAGGCATTATTTTCACTCAGTCGGAAAAATAAAAAATTTCAATAAATATGATTTTCTTCCCAATAATTAAAAAAAAAAAAAAAAAGTATTCATGTATTTAAAAAAAAAAAAAAAAACTTTTGTAAAAGAAAATCAGTTTGAAACTAAGAAGTTAGCATGATACAAATATATCCTTGAGGAGGTTAGGTTTTTTTTTTCTTTTAATCCATTTTCTTTTTCTTTTTTTTTTTTTTTTTTTTTTTTGAGAAATTAAATTTTTTATTATTAGTTTTAAATGGGATATTTCCTCCCTATTTTTGAAAGGGGTTATTAATACAATTAACTCTGATAAAATTCAAATTCTATTCATTTTTAGAATAGAGAGAGGAGTTATGACTTTCTTATAAACAGGTTTTTCTTTTTTTTATAATAACAGTGGTAAGAATTTCAAAATTTTTATCAGCCAAAGATTTCATTTTTTTACAGGACTACAATATATGATACATAATCTGCAATAGCGTATCGTGAATGAACTTTTGGGTATGCTCCATACAGGTGGCTAGAAACAGCACATTATGAAAAGCTTCTCTTCTGTTTGACTGTTAAAATGTCGCCATATCTGCGTTGCTTCTCGAAATAAGCAAGTTAACAAGATGATTAAATATCCATTTTAATGTATTATTTCTAATTACCCAAGTGGAACATACTGAAAGTGTCATTCATGAGATGTCACCGATAGTCTGTATAGAATAATAACAGCTTAAAAAGATAATAAAATTTAAGTAGTTGCCTATCCAAATACTAAGGGAGAGTTTTTCTTTTTTTAACAATGTTACACTGTTCATAAAAAAAAATCTCTCGTCATGTCTAAAGAATAACTTGCAACTGCGGAGTAAACAAACATTTTCCCAGCCTTTCATATAAACATTTTATCATTGCATATTACTTCATCATCTCATATTTTTCCCCTCTCTCTTTCATTGAAATAATGTGGTGAAAATTTACTCTCTATTTCTCGTGTGTATTTCCTGGCTGTAATGTTGAAAAGCAATTTACAAAAACATACATTTTCTGATTTATATAAGATTTCATTTGTATTTTAAAATTAATTACAATTATATTCAATTGTCATATTTGCCACCTAAATTTATTTTGTAAGTACAGTCTAACCTCGTTAACGTGAACACACTTAATGTGAATTACTTTTAACATGAACTGTTTCCATAATCCCGTTGCTACTGATAACATGGACATTTTTTCTCCCTAGAGAATCACGTTAACGAGGTTCAGCTGTATTTTAAAAAATCTAAAGATTGGGTAAATGGATCAGTGAAAATGTGTATATACCAGTAAAATCTTAAAATCTCTGGTCCTGCACTTAATTTTCTTAATTTTTACCTTTGTTAGGTCTATTTCATTATAAATCAATAGTTTGAATTACATTCTCGCATAATTTTTAATTTGATTACATCCAGCAACAGTGATGTAGATATTTTTAATTCTGAAATTTAAGTTTCTTTAAAATTTAAAGCATCAAAAATAAAAAACAATCTTATATGTTATCAGACTTGATATGAGAATTTGAATTTTCTATTCTATATAGTATAAAAATTTTGCTGATATATTTATTAAAGTGAGATAAAATAAAACAGCAGATTGATTTATATTCCTTTCAATCTATTACTAGTAAAATAAAAATTTAAATGAACTCATTCGCTAAAAATAGTCAGTTTGAAAAAGGAGAGTTAAATAAATAAATAATTTTAATTTTCACTTTTAAGGTATATATTTAAAAACAAGATTTAAATATGTGACATGTGGTATAAATTACTAGTGCTCTACCACTGAATAATTTAGTCGATATCAGACAATGTAACTTGTAGTAATCACTTATGTAAGAGCTTACAGATCACATTAAAAAAATTTTCTGTTTCATATGAGTAATTCCTTCAAGTCAGATATTGGCTAGGTTTTTCAGTAAGTACAAAACTGACACAGTCAGAGGTTCTAAGTTTGAATCTTAGCCAAGTCACTTTTCCATTTTGCTAAAGATAATTAACTTTTAGAAATGTGTATACATCATGTTAAGAATTTGTAGTCAGATAATTTATCCGCAAACAATCAAATATTTATTACAATGTGCTATAAGGAGTAAGGACATACCAACATCAACAAATAAAAATGCTGTTTTTATATATTACATTGATTTTCGCATATTTCTTTTATGTACATTGAGATTTATTTTTCAGACTTCATAATTTTTTTTATATAATTACAATTTAGAGTAAATAAGATATTTTTTCTTCTTTTGGAAATTTATATAATATTATAACATTTAAAGAAAAAATTATCTTTAAGTTTGTTAATTTGTTTCAGAAATATATTTATTTATAGCCTGCTTAACTAGATGCCTGTCGCGTAGCTCGGAAACTAGGCAACAGTTGAAGCGGTAGACAGCGCCACCTAGTACAGATTATAGGACTTTTTTTATTCAACTCTCACCAATAATTTAAAGAAGTAATACATGATATATATAATCAACGTTTCTTCGATTCTATTCGCCTTTTATGTATATCATATCCGACTTTTAAAAATTTTTGGTGGCTGTTGAATAAAAAATTCATACAATCTGTACCAGGTGGCGCTGTCTACCGTTTCAACTGTTGCCTAGTTTCTGAGCTACGCGACAGGCATCTAGTTAAGGAGGCTATGATTTATTCATTTTGAAAGTAATAAGATATTGAGAATATAGCACTTTCAAACAAGTAATTTCATGATAATTTATAAATTCTTTTGATTAAAATTTAAACTTTTTTTAATATATATATATGGGTCATTTCTCAAGAATTCTCTGTCATTTAGGTTAAACTCAAGGAGTTAGGAACAAAGCACCAAATTAAAAAAAATTATATTTTTTAGGCTATTTGGTTTTATTTTTACTCAAATAAAATATATCTTTTAGGGTGAATAAACGCATTCTAAATTGAAAAAAGAAATAATTAATATGTTGCAATTATAATTAGTTTATTCCCTAATAAATTAATTATAATTGCAACATATTAATTAATTCTTTTTTCAATTTAGAATGTGTTTATTCACCCTAAAAGATATATTTTATTTGAGTAAAAATAAAACCAAATAGCCTAAAAAAATAATTTTTTTTTATTTGGTGCTTTGTTCCTAACTCCTTTAGTTTAACCTAAATGACAGAGAATTCTCGAGAAATGGTACCCTATATACATTTTCACACTTCGTTGGCCAACGGTTGGTTTTGGCCGCTGGCCCTCGGTTGAGCCAACCGTTGGGTGACAGTTGGGCCAACAGTAGAACGGTTAGAAAAACTGACCTAACCGTAGGCCAACAGTCTGCCAACCGTGGCCCAACGGTCTTCCAACCGTGGCCCAACGGTCATCCAACCATGGGCCAACAGTTCACCAACCGTTTGCCAACCATGGCCCAACCGTTTGCCAACCATGACCCAACCGTTTGCCAACCATGACCCAACTGCTCCATCGTTGGGCCAACCGTCACCCAACGGTTGGCTCAACCGAGGGCCAGCGGCCAAAACCAACCGTTGCCCAACGATGAAGGAAACTGTTGGGCCAACCGTTTCCCAACCATTCCGTGTTACTTGGGAATTTACATATCTTTGAAATACTAAGGGACTATTACATAATCCATAGGGAACTTTTAGAAACTCATACTGGGCATTATCGGTCACAAAAGCCGTATATTTCCTACTTTTTTCCTCTACATCAACTTGTAAAAACGCATTCTTTAAATCTAGTGTCGAAAAAACTTTACCCTCCCCTAATCTATCAAATAAATCTTCAATATTTGGCAACGGGTATTTATCTTTAATTATTTTCTTATTTAAAGCACGATAATCACAGCATAACCTTATTCCTCCATCTTTTTTCCTACACACCACTATTGGCGAAGCATAATTTGATGTACTTTCTCTAATTATACCATCTTTTAACCACTGGTCAATTTGTCTCTCCACCTCTGATTTCTCTACAAATGATAATCTGCGAGAGCGTAAGCACACTGGTGTATCATCAGATAAAATAATGGACATTTTTAAATCAGTACTTTTTGTTTTAACTGGCTTATAACTTTTTATTAATTCGCTTAATCTCTCTTTTAACGACTTATCTAAAATATAACTGACATCGAATTTTTCTTCTTCTGAAAAATTGCACATATTTGAAAAAAAAGAATCTATTTCATTTTCCTTTCGATCGAATACAGGAAAAGAACACTCATTTGCTTCATCGAAATTGCTTTCCCCCGAACTCAGAAAACTATCTTCCCCCCCTACGCTGGCACTCGAAACATCTGCTTCCTCTTTATTTTGTTGTTTCAAAATATGAAAGATATTACGAGGGAGAATTACGTCACATGACAAATTGTTGCAAAAAGCACCGATTACATTTATTGAATCATGATTAGGTAAAGATATTTTAAATTCAGTCAGATTTGCATCTTTCTTTTCATTAAAACAGCTAACTAGAGTGGTTGAAGAAATAACATTTTTAGTCTGGGGAATGCTATTTTTATTTACAATTAGAATCGAAGAACCTGAATCTTTCAACCCTTTTAGTGGAATATCATCCACTAAAATATCAACATATTCGAGCTCATTAACAATTAGGTTAATCGGACTTGTTTCGGATTGAACTACTAAATTTATTGGAAGATTTTCACGGAATTCTTTTTTCTCTGAAATACGTTTAGGACACACTCTAGCGAAATGAAATGTTTTCCCTTTTGCACCACAAATATAACACATTCTTTCATGCTTTTCGTGAGTTTGATTAGATACCGAATTACGTACTATGGGATCTTTATTATTATAATGTGTCTTTCTAAAAGGAGTTTTGTTTACAAACCGCTTATTCTCTGAACTTTCGTTTCGCGTATTATTATTAGTTTCAATTAACGATTTCCCTCTAGAAGAGTAGAATAAATCACACTCCCGACCTAATTCGTTGGGTTTAAACCAATTTTGACCTTCTCGAACACTAATATGTTCCTTAGTTCTAGAATCCAACGTTTCATATAATTTATCAGAAACTATAAGATCACACAATTGTTTAACATCGTTAACCCCTCTCAATCTACAATAGTAATCAAAAGAAGCGCTTAGACGTGAAGCGAATTGGACATGAGATTCTGAAGGATTACGGAACGCATTTTTAAAATTACTTAAACATTCACGCGGCGTTGGTTGAAATTGTCTTAAAATTAATTCCTTAACTTTTTCATAATCGTTAATTTCTTTGGTGGTTACGTACGCAAGAACCTGATTACATTTATCTCCCAATAAATTAATCAATATTTCCGATTTAAATTTAGACGGTACATTTTTGGAAACGAATGCTTTTTCAAGGGATTGAAAAAATAAGTGCAAAGCTTCCGGTTTCTCAGGTACTGAAATGGTTAAAGTTCGAATACTTCTAATTAAATTTTCTAATGATTGTGAAGTAGTTTCTGAATTTGATTGCTCAACATTATTACTAGAATTATTTGCTGCAGCCTGTAACTTTAAATTCTGTAACTCTATTTCTTTTTCTAACTGGGATAATTTAATTCTTTCTATCTCAATTTTGGTTTGTTCTTCTACAGATTTCAACTTTTGTTCTTCTACAAACATTTTAATAACACCTCTAACAAATTCTAAATCATTTTTATAAATATCAGAACTTTCAATCAAAGTTTTGATTTCAAGTACCTTAGCTTCCGCCGGAACAGTTAGGCCTAATTCTTCAGCAATTGTTCTTAAATCTGCTTTTCTAATACCTTGTAACACGTTTTGGGCCATTATAACTCTAAATAATTATTTATACCAAAAAATATTTCAATACTTCTACCAAATTAATATCATACTTAAATAGAAACAAAATAATATGAGAACAATTTTCTCAAAAAATGATTCTATGGTTTTTGTTCTCAAATCAAAATTATCATGATTTTTAAATAACCACATGCAGAACAATTTGTATTATACAACAGAATATTTAGATCATCTTATATATTTCTTAATTATTACATATATTTCATATAATATCACCATTATCATTATTGTTCTCCATTTAAAAATTGTTATCACTTTCGTTTTAAAATAATATTGTTATAATATTGTTAAAATATTATTGCAAACAGTAATAAGCAAAATACTAGATGATCATTCAGAATATTTTTTCAATCATAATTCTTATTTCTATTCATTCTTCTCAAGTAATATATTTATTTTATTTCATCACACATTGAAACCAAAAGTGTTTTAAAAAAATATTTCACCATTAATTTCTAATTCAAAATAGTAACTCAAACTCTTTTTGCTCAATGCATTAATCATTATTATCCACTATCAAACAGAATGATAAATATATAACAATAACAGTTACCTTTTATAACTTGGTGGTGGTAATATCGCTGCAGAGTCCCCACTTGTAGAATCTTGGCTGGGTGTCTAGGGGTGGGGTAATGATGAGTTGCGACTTTGATAACGAAGACATTTATTACGAAACACACATACAATACAGGATACACAATGAAAAAATGATAATAGCAGACTTTCTATTATTAACCAACTGCTGGTTTCAAGGCTTAGCATATTACAAGCTCTCTTGATCAGTATAACCGTAATAAGACAACATTTAAGCACCTACTCGTGCTTGTATTCACAAAAACACCTACGCGTGCTATCAAATAGTAAAAATGATGTAATGAGCCCTCTATGGCTCTACACACTTATTAAGAGCATTCTGTGCTCAAATTAGGACTAAATGACGACATCAGCCTTCGCGCTGACGGTCTCAACCGCTTTCCACTGCAGCCAGATCTCTACTGACTCCCGTCCGTCATCTCGTTCAAAGATAAGCATCAGAGACAGCGCCATCTGTTGGTTGTGCAAGGAACTTCCCACATATATATATATATATGTATATAATAATAATAGCAGCCTTTTACTTTCATTACCCGACTACCGTATGTAATGAAAGTATTGTATTCGGTCCAAAAATTTGATATCGATATTTCACCTGATTTACATATTTTAAGGTCTCCTGAGTCCAAAAAAGTGGTTTTTGGCAATTGGTCAGTATGTATGTATGTGGGGAATCTTTTGGCTATTATATCTCGGAAACTAATAAAAATAGAACTACGAAACTTTAGAATTTAAGCATGTCTGGTGGACAGATGAATTTTTTAAATTTTGGTGAAAATAGGAAAACATGAATGGGGACATCCGAAACCGGAAGTCCATATCTCAAAAAGGACTTTAACGACGATTTTCTTCAAAATTGCTGTATAAATACTCAATTAGATATCCTTTCGAATGATATAGTTGGTTAGTTCAGGAAAAATGATAGGCGTTCTGTATAAATAGCTGAATTTCAGGTTCAATTCATCCCGGAAATATGTAATAAAATTTTTCTTTTCAACTTAGCCGAAAAGGTTTCTATCTTGTTCTCAAATTCTTGTGGCATTACATTTTAAATAAGTTTTATTACACTGCTCTTGAAAGGGTTAGAACGCGACTGATTTTTTAAAATTAAATCTTTTGTTAATTTTCTCGATAAATATTTACCATTTTTAACACGTTAATCGCCATAGACATGGCTCATGTAGAACTTCTTAGCGTCAGGCACATATGACTGACATGGCGATTAACGTGTTTTAATACTTGTTGTATGTTGTTTGGATGCGTCAGACATATAAGACTGACACGGCTTGTCGAGAAAAAAAGTTTTAATATAGGGCCATGTCAGTCATATATGTGTGACATAAAAAATAGTGTTTTTCCGGCAAAATTTTTTTTTTCTGTGATACATTAAGTTTTCTTGATACATTTTTAACTAAATTATCTAATAAAGTTACCATGGCCCATGTGAAAAATTTTCTGATATTATCGTGGCGATTAACGTGTTAAGAGTGAATTATCCGTTTCAGTAGTAATTCGCAATATTTATTCAAAGAAAGTGCTAACGGATGTCAACGTTTTATGAACGAATGTGTGCTAAGGTAAAGACACCAGTGTTCGCCACCCTTAAAATTTGCACCAATGTTCGACACCCTGAGGAAAAACATGTTAAAATAACTTTAATTAATATCTATGAATTTGAATTTGAATCTGCTCGAGTTAGATTCCCCGGTTTTAGGGAATCTAGCGCGGGCGTATTCAAATTTATAGATGTTATTAAACAATTATTTTAACGTGTCTTTTGTGAGGGTGGCGGACACTGGTGTCATTACCTTACTTGGGTAAAGATTAGTAACAATGACGCTTTTGAGTGTTTTTCAAAAGATCTTGACTGATAAACACGCACGTAAATCTACGTGCCTTCGTCTATTTAATTTTCACGATCAAGACGTTTTTTACCTATAAAACGGGCATATCCGTATTTTCTAAAATGACTTGATATTTTCCCTTATACAACATGGTTTTTTAGCAGTCAAAATTTTGAATACTAATTTTTTTTTTCTTTTTTTTTTTACTGAACTTCATTAATCATTTGTAGTACATATCTTCGAAACAATAACACAAAACTTGCTTTACATAAAAAGCTGTATGAAAAATAATGAAATTACGGGCAAAACATTAATTAACGGGTATTTGGGAGAATCTTTTGTTGACGGACAGAAACCGGTATTTTTTTTTTTTTTTTTTCAGTGAGAATGGCAAAAGAATTATACCTTTCATATACTAATTCTTGCACTGGAGATCGGTGATTCCCGTGTTCTGCATGCTCGAGTTGAGAACACCTCATAAAATAATACAATGCATGGAGAGCTGCCGGTCCCCATACTACACTACAGCGACCAGCGTTGTAGCCTTGCATATGTTGATAATATTGTACAACTCGACGTAATAAGTCACCTGTAAATAAAATAAAAAAAAATCATGAAAAAGTAAAAAATAAAAAATAAAAATCGAAAAAATGTAAGAAGAGTATTAAAACAAGGAAAGAATCTCTGGTCATGTGTACAGATTTCAACAATGCTACACAAGAAGAAAAGACTTTAAAATTTTTTACAAAATTAAAAGTCATCTTTTTTGTAATAAGGTAATTTTAAAATTAATTTAAGTAACGAAATTTAATTATAAAATTATGGTGACAAATCAAAGTTTAAAGAGTAAAAACGTTGTAAAAAAAAAAAAAAAAAAACGTAAATTGCAAAAATACGTTTCGTTTGTTTCGGGTCGAAATAAATAAACATGACCTTTCACGATCCTTGGTCATGCGAGAAAATGCCCCGAGCTTATACACCGTATTCGTATCTACTTTTTTTTTTTTGCTTCATGAAGCATTGTGCTTATTCACTTCGACCCAAAACAATTATTGTGTGTTTTGGAAATTTATTATGGAGTTTCCTTACAATGTTCATTATCAGATCATCTGAGTCCAGTGTGCTGAGCTAAAAAATGCCTTATGGTTGGAAAGTCTGGATGGTGAACTTATTTTTATTAGCTCAATATATTGATGACATTTTTTATTACATATAAAATTTTACATATACGATTTACATTATAATTATTATATATAAAATTTTGCATATATAATTTATATATAATTAAAAATGCATATAAACAAGGAAAGAGAGGCATAAAGAAAAAAAATCTAATATAATGGAAAGAGAATGGAACAGTACGTAATATATTTAGGATGGATAGTAGTAACATAATAGATACAAGTTACCCATCCATTCAAGAGTTGCATGTTGTAGCAATTAATATAATGATTCAGTTGAGTCAAATGACATAAATTCTGTTACATGTTTGATGTATGCCTTACATCTAAAAGAAAGAAAGAGGACAAGAAAAGAGAGAAAAAAAAAAAAAAAAAGCCAAGCCAAGCCGAGCATGATAAGATCTGATCAAACATTTTCAATACATATCCCGCGTCCGGGAATCATTGTCATAAGAGGCACCGATCAAATACAAACTGTATCCAGTCATACTTTTTAAGAGCAATATGGTTATTGATATAATAGACAGATGTTATAAGACAAGAGAGGGTACAGTGGATGTAATCCCCATTATCTTCCCAGATGCAGAAACGGGGGCACTTTTTATTGATTGAGTATAGTGTACAGGCGAGATAGGAAAAGAGCCATAGTTAATTAGAGAAGAAAAAGTAGAGATATCCATTTTTTTACTGACGGTAAGTAAAGACAGTAGATTATAAATAAATATCCAACAGATTCACCAGTCCCATATAATTTGCCATGAAGTCACGAGCTGCAGTTTAATAGAATATTTATCATAAGAGTGAAACGCGCCCCATCACCAACCGTCCCAGATACTTTGTGTATCCATGCGGTTCCGTCAGCGACATCCCAACACAATGAGGCCTCGACTGCCACGACAACAATGTATCTGCCGCACGGCAGCAAGTACTGAACCCAGGTATGGATTGCAATCAGAATTACGAAGCTTCCACCATCTCATATTGCTTGACGTTCATTTTTGAAGTACATGAGCTCTCACGCTTAGGCGTTGCAAGTTTAAGTAACGTTAACAATCCTTTATTGTTAAACACCCATTTTTCGGAACACTTTAGACACTATGGATAAATTTACGAGGATGTTGAAGGGTTATTTGTATCCCTAAACATTGTGTTATTCAAAACCAAAACGCATATTAACTTTCCGATTGTTCTACCTTTGATAAAACAAAAAATTCCAAAGAAAAGACTAGCCTAAATTTGTACTATGGATTTTATTCTTAATATCTATATATTAATAGGCAAGCATAAAATTTGTTGTCCCTTTTTAACATATTAATTATGGGAGTAGAGGGTTGAAAATGGTATCATTCGAAAGGTATGGTTAGCCGGAAGGTGAAAATACAAATATTATTTTCTTACGATGTCAAGAAGATATTTAAAAATACATTTATTTTTTATACATTTTCCCCCATTTTTCCCTTTTATACACAATATTCCTTTACATTAAAAAATACCTAAAAGTAGAAAGTTGTTAAATCTGGCTATTTCATAAAGCTCAAATAAAACCATAGACACAGTAATTTGTAGCATCACTATACGCAAGCGAAGTGATGACGTCACTGTCTGTCCATGGAGCCATAAAAAAGATTTTCTACGTTAATCGTCCATTGGATTTTTTGTAAAAAATTATTGAAAAATAACGGAAATTATCTGCCGAATTTAATTCCGATATTTGGGTTATATATAAGTTACTGTCTGTTGTCTACATGTGTTCGATTGAGTTATTTTTTTCTGTAAAATTGATAAAATTTTAATTTAAAATCACAAAATTCCAGAAAAAAAAATGGCAAACTTCCAGTTTCGAATGTAAACATAAACATTTCATTTGAATGGGTGATATTTAAACAATAAATATTCAACTAATATACTAAATAAAAGGAAAATGGTAAATATTCAATCATAATTTGAAGTTAAATTTGTTTTTAAATGTCTAAATAAAGTATCTGATATAAGATACTAATATGTTGCAACGGAAGAGGTTTTTTGCTGAATTTACATGTTTTGAGCTTTCTTTGCGTTTCAATTAACTGAAATTGGCTACTTATTTTTAAAAAAAGTGTCTTTATTGCTAGCTTTTGTGGGTATAAGAAGCAAGTAGAAGATACGTAAAAACTTTTGATTTCCAGTTTTCGATGAATTTGCACGTTTTGAGATTTCCTTGCACTTTAATTAAGTGAAATTGACTACTTATTTTTATTTTTTAAGAAGTGGAGTTATTATTCTTTCTCCTGCATATATAAGTAGAAAATATAAGATTCAGAAATGTTTTAGATTTTCGGTTTCGATAAAGTTACTTTATGAACCAATCGAATTTATTTAACAGAATTTGGCACTTGGTTGGACCTTGGTTTGACATGGTACCGATTAGCTTTCGGCCTGTATCACCCAACGAGGGGCGTTTTCACGTTGCGATTTTCTCTCCTTTCAGGAAAGGCTAACATGTACAGAGAGAAATAGTTATATTAAGTAAAACTCTGCTGATTCAGTTAGAGTGAATATCGGCAAACAATTGCCGCAGCTGTGTTGCATTTGCATTCCGTTTAGGACAAGGCAATAACTTTGCTTTGCCTCGCTTTGCAAAAAAAATGGTCGAGTTTCGACCACTGGGCGATACTAGTTATTATTATTAGTAATATTATAATTATTTTACATCAACGAACTATTGAGCTTTTGTATGAATTTAAAAATAAATTTGTTTAAAAGTAATTTTTGATTCCTTTTTATTAACACTATTTCTAGAAATTTACTTGTAATAAAATTCTGAATTTGTAATTTGAACTAACAACTGTATCTCTTTCAAGTAACATTGTTATAATTACGCTCAAGTTCATTTGTCGTAACAATAGTCATTTTCTAAAACTTCAACATTACAATGTAACATTTCCATTAGTAGTTTAAGCTAATATTTTATCTAAGTCAAGAATTCTAATTTTTCCAAGAAATTTATTCTACCTTCATAAGTAAAAAAAAAATATTTTAACCAATTATTAACTGGTAATATGTACACTATGCAAAATTTTTTGTTATATATGCTGAATACCGAACAGATTTACTGTATATTATCGTGTGATTAAAATCCTTTCAATATGAAATAAATAAAAAAATAGACGATTAATACCAAAGTGTAAACAAGAGAAATAATAAAAAAAAAGTTAATAAGCTTTCAACTCCATTAATTTTAATTTTAATTCAAATTTTATCTTATTCAGAGAGATAAAAACGATAGCCGTATAATAAATAATCCCTCATTTCACGATCAACTTACTACGCTTACAAACAAGAGTCTGCATCTGATGAACCAAAAACGGGAATATTAATAAAGCTTCAGCAGCTGCGTTCTATGGAAAACAACGGCGTGGCACGATCTTATGACAGGCAATGAAAAATCGCCAGTAAATATAATCAGATAAAATACGAAATAAAAAACATTTAGATGACGGTAAATAATCGAATTCCATTTGTTATCTCTTGATTATTCTCAGACTTACCAAGTTCGGTAATACTCCCCACACATGTAGTTAGCAAGTGCTGCTCCACAGATTTACATGCTTGTTGACGTGACTGTTCTTCGGTTAGGTGCAACTGGACAGAGCTACCTGGCCTGCTACTGCTGTTATCAGATTGGCTTGGCCACCGGGGTAAAGATAAAGCACCTGAAACATAAATTTGTAAAGGTTATTAAAACACTAAAAAAGGCAAAAAAAAAAAAAAAAAAAATTGCAAAGGATAAAGCAAGATGTAGGTTCATTTCAACGAACGTGCTCTGAATAGAACAATAGCTGACTGAAAACAAGGAAGTCGATTTTTATTTAACGATTTAATTAAAAGTGTTTTATGAATGACAGTAAAGTAAAATGTGAATTCCATTAAAAAAAGTGCAAAAGAAGTAAAGTTCCTTTTCTAATCATTAGACATTTGTAAAACTTCCAATCATTCGAATTTTTCTTATCTCTAATGCGTAGTAGTAAAAACAAACATGTTTGAGGTGTTTCATATATTTTAAATTTAAATTTAAAATTGTTTTATCTGATAAGAGATTATTAGAAAATTTAAAATCATAGCATAATACGACATATTTTTAAAGAAAAAAGCTTTTTCTAATTTTGATCAAAATTCGTATCTCGAATATACCCACTACTTCAAAATTAATTTCAGGGATGAAATAGACAAAAGGGTAAAAAGTCTGAAATTTTAGGCGAAAGATTGATATTAAAATAGAATATCAGAATTCAGATGGCAAAAGCATACTAACGAAAAATTAATAATTTATTTTATCTTTAACACATAAAAAAAGATTGACTTTTTTTTTTTTTCACAAAAATGAACAACTAAAACTTTATTTAATTATGTTATGTAACTGATATACACACCAGAGAATACAAACTTCAATTTACAAAGCGCATACTTTGTTAAATGCACACTATTACAGGAAGAAAAGAAAAAGTAGAAAAAAAAAACTAAATTTATCTGAAAGGCTGAAAAAAAAAGAAAAAAACTTCTAGTTGCACAGTTCAATAGACATTTCCTTTTGCTGAACACGTATATTGGATAAATTTTCAGTTTAAAATAACAACTTAATATAAGTTTAACGAATTATCTTCTTATAATAAAGAAATAAAATTACATTTAATAAAAATTTTGAAAATTATTTAATACCGATTATTCCGTGACTATAAAAACTATAAAATTAGAATTTGTCATAACTATATATTACTTTCAAGTCCTAGAAACTCGATATGTCTCAAATCCTAGAAACTCAAAAAATGAGAGCTTATTTTGACACAGGGACGAAAATTTCGCTTTTAAATTATACAAGATATGTTGATATTGGCTCTCCTAAATTATTTTTTGACAATACTACTTTAACTGGCATAGGACAAGAACAAATCTACCCTATAGTTTATTTCAATCATGATTTGTCTATTGATAACATTGTAATTAATACCAATATTTATGTGGTGAGAAAACTGACTCATGATTCGCTTATAGGGAACGATATAATAAGTAAATTAAATATATCAATAAATGAGAATATTTTAAATGTAATTAGTAAACGGAATAATTTCCGTGTGGGAAATATCAAACGTGTTCTGAATGATCAAAGCATTAAACAAATAAAAAACGTTGTAGGTGAAAATAAATTGCATTTGTCTGTGACGAAAAATTCCGAAGCTGTAAAGGTGTTAGTGCCTTCCAATGACAGTCAGGTGTCAACTGATGATAATTTATCCCCATCAAACAATTTTTTGATTAACTTAGCAGAGCTGACAAATTTAGATGAAATTGACCTAGGTCACCATAGAAATTCCCGATATAAATAAGAAATAATGTCTTTGATAAATAATTATTATCAATAAAAAATAAAGCGGTTGATTTGAAAATGAACATTGTGTTAACTGATGAGATTCCTGTTAGCCAGTCTCCCCGGAGGTTCACTTTTGCAGAACAAAAGATTATAGATGATAAAGTTTATGAATTGTTGCAAAATAACATTATTAGACCTAGTATGTTCGATTACGCGGCCCCTGTTGTACTTTGTAAAGAAAAAATATATATATATACATATACATAATATTTATTAAATGTGTCAAGACTATACCGATAATTGAAGATGTCCTAGATCACTTATAGCAAGGAAAATTTTTTACAACGATTGATTTGAAAAACGAGTTTTTCAATGTTGAAATTGAAGAAAAAAGGTAAAAAATGTACCGCATTTGTAACCCACAATGGAACCTATGAGTACCTCAGATGTCAGATGTCCCTTTGGTTTATGTACTTTTCCCAATCAATTTCAGAGATACATAAACACAGTTTTCAGAGGCTTGTTGCGCGATAACACTTTAGTTTTATACATGGACGATGCCATAATACAGGTACCATCACAGGATGAAGAAGAGGGCTTGATGAAATTGAAACGTATACTTGTAGTGGCATCTGAATATGGGTTAGAGATTAATTTTAAAAAGTGTCAATTTCTAAAACAACGAATTGAATTCCTTGGGTACATTATAGATAATGGTCGTATAGAACCTTCTGAAAGTAAAATTTTAGCAATAAAAAATTGTCCACAACCTAAAACTATCAAACAAGTACATTCATTTTAAGATTGACTGGATATGTTAGAAAATTTATACCCAGTTATGCCCAAATTGCTAAACCCCTCAGAGACTTACTTAGAAATGACTGTAAATTTGAATTTGGACCTGAACAATTAAATGCTTTTAACACACCTGAAGAATTTATATCACACAAACCAATATTACACCTTTATAGACCAGGTTCAGAATTAGAATTACGCACAGATGAGAGTAACCAAGGTTTTAGCGCAATTTTATTTCAAAAAGGGTCTGATGAAAAATTTCAGCCAATACACTACTACAGTAAAAAAAACCTCTCTACAGCAAGAGAAATATAGCAGCTATGAGCTGGAAGCTTCAGTACTTGTGGAAGCTGTGAAGAAGTTTAGGCATTATTTACTGGGCACTAAATTTAAAATTGTAACAGACTGTTCGGCATTTCAGAAAACATTAAGCAAAAAAGTTGTAACGCCTAAAATAGCCAGATGGGTTTATTCTTAGAAGAATTCGATTATGAGATTATACACAGATCAAGAAATCAAATGAAGCACGTCGATGCCTTCAGTCGGAATACAGTTTTAATAGTCACTAGATCTCAGGACGAAGTTACGATGAAAATTGTCGCTGCCCAAGAACAGGATGAACACAGAAAGATAATTAAAGCATTAGCAGAAAAAGGGAAATAAAATAATTATTTAATTAAAGGGAATATATTATATAAATTTGAAAATGGTATAGAATTAATTGTAGTACCTGAAGAAATGCAAAAAGGAATTGTGCGTAAAATATATAATAAAAGTCATTTTGCTGCTGCAAAGTCTGAGGAATTACTAAAAAAAGAATTCTGTATTCCTAAAGTTAAGAAGTTAATTGACATCATCATACCAAATTGTGTAGAACGTTTACTTAAAAAAAAAAAAAAAAAAAAAAAACTGGGCAAGGCAAAAGGCTTCTTAAACCCCATACAAAAACCCACCCCTAACAACACAGTTGTCCTTAATACATCCTAAAGATATCCATAGGATGTCCTTTTCATCCACATGACATCCTTAGGATGTCATTTGGTGAAGATGTGCTGTTAGGGACATGACGTCCCACTTCTCAACTATCATCTTGACCACATGGGGCCACTTCCGTCAACAAATAAAAAAAAATCTGGAATGAGTCCACTCGACTTTCCGAACATTGAGTAATTAACAGTTATGTAGATAAAGTAAAGAAAGAAGAGTTGTTAAACAAACAAAAGAGAGAAAACCATAATAGAGTGAGTATTTTTCTCCATATATTACACGATGTTTTATTGAACGCTACTGAACTTTGAGCCCATAGATCATAATGATAAAGAATTTTTAGTTGTGTCCCTGTAAAAACCTATAAATGCCAGATTCACCAAAATGCTTATAGTTCGTACAATAGTGATTTATAATATTCATATAAATTTTCAGCTCAATTGAATAAGACGTTTAGATGCTATCGCACTTTTAAAAATTTGGTCCCATAGGCTATAATGATAAGAAATTTTTCTTTTGTGTCCCTGTAAAAAAAACTGTAAGTGTTAGATTCACCAAAATCTATACAGTTGGTGCAACTGTGACCTATAACATGTGTACAAATTTTTTGCTCAGATTAATAAGGCGTTTAGACGCTATGACACTTTTAAAAATTTGGCCCCATAGGCCATAATGATAAAGAATTTTTCTTTGTGTCCCTGTAAAAAAACTATATGTGCTAGATTCTCCAAAATCTATACAGAATGAGTATCTGTGACCTATAATATGTGTATAAATGTTTTGCTCAATTGAATAAGGCGTTTAGATGCTATCGCACTTTTAAGATTTTGGTCCCGTAGACAATAATGATAAGGAATTTTTCTTTGTGTCCCTGTAAAAAAACTGTAAGTGCTAGATTCACCAAAATCAATAGGGTTCGTACTATGGTGACTTACAATATACGTACCAACTTTCAGCTTATTCGAACAAAGCGTTTAGACGCTAGCGTGTTCACTCACAGACACACACACACACACACACACACACACACACATCATTGCAAAAATAGTGAAAACGGACTCATTGGACCTCGAAACGTATAGAAACATCAAAATCTCAAATTCAGATTTTTGACATGATTACAATACTTTCCTCACTATAGTGTTCGGAAAGTAACATCAATATATCTTGACCATTGTAGATGCTTATACAAAATTTGTCTGGTTTTATCCTATAAAAACTACCTCGTCCTACCAAGTGATAGCTAAGTTAAAATTACAGTAAGCGGTGTTCGGAAACTGCGCGAATAATTAGACAGAGGAATAGCTTTTACAGCCAGAGAATTTGAGGGATATTGTACTGAGCAAAAAATAGAACATGTCAAAATAACTACTGGAATACCCAGAGGAAATGGCCAAATAGAAAGACTGCATAAAATTTTAATTCCTGTTTTATCAAAACTTTCGAAGGACGACGAAACAAAGTGGTACAAGTTCGTAGAAGACGTGCAACGGATTGTATGAAAATGCAGGGAGAAAATAGGAAACAATTTAATAAAGGAAGAAAGAAAGCTAAAATCTACAAAATAAATGACTTGGTGTCCATACAGAGGACACAGTATGGTTCTGGACTTAAGTTGAAGGAAAAATTTCTTGGTCTCTACAAAGTCATCGCAGTCAAGAATAATGATCGCTACTACGTAGAAAAAGTAGGAAGTTATGAAGGACCTAATCGAACCTCTACAGCTGCAGATTTTACGATAGCATGGTCCACAACTATGTAATATTAAAAGGAAAGAAATAGAAATCTAACATTCTTCTTCTTCTTTTTTTTTTTTTTTTTTTTTTTTTTTTTAAATCTCTGTCTTTTTGTCTTTTTCAGATGCAGTGATGAGAGCTGATGAGGGCATAAGTGGCCAGGACGGTCGTAGAAGCACTTCCACTTTTCGCACTTCCAGAAAAAAAAAACAGTACAACTTTGCCGCAACATTATTACAGTCGCTGCAGAATGGCAACAAGTTTGGACCAGGAAAAGAGTTCTGATTCCGACAGAAACCGGCAGTTCGTCGTTCGATGCAGAGAAGTTGAGTCAGACGGGACTCGATCACGCTGGCTATAAGAACGGAAGTGTTCTTTCTTCTTATTTTAAATTAGCACAGGCGGTGCTCAAATATTCATACTTTTCTAATCATTTAAATACGTTGTAAATACTTTCACTGTGAATTTGTGTTCGTCAGTAAATAGCTTTGTGTGTAATAGAATTCCAGCGTAATTCTTCTGGTGTTTTCATGATTTGTTCTTAAATTTTGTGAATTGAATGGCAAAATTAAAGGAGTTTAATGATGAGAAATTCTGCTTGAGTATTTATTACATATATATTAAGAAATTATAAATATGTTATATTATATATGTTTCAAATATGCAATTATGTATATAAAAATATTATATGGCATATGTTTATAAATTTTATTAGCTTCAAAGTGTGCTTAAATTTAGAACAGTAAGAAATTTCATAACACGACTTAAGATGAAGGATTTTTGCGTCATTTCCAACCAGCATTAATTTATCCACATTCTTTTTGTAAACGAAGGATGAAAACTGTTCATATCATATTCAATGTAAACATACTTTTAAGGTTATACATACACACACACACATATATATATATGTATATATACTTATTTTTTTTACGTTCAGTCTAAATATGTTAAAAAGTACAAATGAAAAATTTCGCAAATAGTCATCATGTATCTTCTATGCCCTTGTACACACATAATTTGTCTGATCTTAATAAAAAGTTTTAAAATAATATCCTCATATCGCAGATGTAGAATATCGAATGTGTACTTCCTCCTAATATCCGTTTTTTTTTTTTTTTTTTTTTTTTTTTTTCTTTTGAGTCGTGCCGACATAGAGACACATGCACAAACCAACCGCTGAAAACATTTTTTTTTTCGGATGCAGGAAACCTCAAAATGTGTAATTATAGCAAAATCTTTATTTCGAAAATTTGACCTTAAAATGAGACTTTTCTTACCTTATATGGGTAAGCAAAGGAGATTATTAAATCAATCAAATATACTACAAATTACTATTATATAAAAATAAGGAATACATACAAAAAACGCAAATTAAATATGTTTTTGTGAATAACACATTCTTTCCTTTCTTGATTTTTCTTTTTAAATCTTCGACTATTTTCTGTGAAGTATATTTTGCCATGATCACGTAAACAAGGACTTTGCCGCATCGGAAATATTTGTTAAATATTTTCCAACTAAAAACTTTTACCTTTATGTAAATCGTACTTTTTATAAAAACATCACTAATTGAAGCGTGGATGATGAAAAAAACTATTAGTAAATTTATAGGAAGGTTTATTTGTGTATTTGCTGAATAATTGGATGAAAATGTAATTACCAGAAATCTAAGGTGTGGTGGGAGTGTAAGAGTTAAAGCCAATTGTCGCATGGGAGCTAGGTCTGGATGGAATGCTTTTCTTTCCAAGGGGTACTAGACCGTATTTATGCGTACGACCGTATTTTTTTACAGGAGCCTTCATGTCCGAATTGCCATTATAGCTCACTCACCATTCACCATATTTTAACTGACTGTCCCTGCTTATACGCCATCTATACAGGTATTACTTCAACTCATCATCACCAAATCTGACAAGCCTTTTAGGTATTAATCTTCCTTACAATTTGACTAACTTTTTAAAAGAGGCTGGGTTTTACTACGATATTTGATTTTATTTTTTGTACTGTTTATCACTTTTTACTTCTGTTTTTACTATATACACTTTCATAACTTTTAATATTGTTTTTATTATATACACTGTTCATAACTCTTTATATTGTTTTTGCTTTATACACTTTTTACTCTGTTTTGTACTTTTGTCATCTTTTATATGTTAACCTTGTCTTATTTTACTATTTTTTTCTCGTATGACAATCTGGATGGGTAAACCTATCCAGAAGCTGCTTTTTTAGCCTTTGTTTTTCTTTTATCACAGTTTGGCGCAGCATGTCCCATTGTGGACCTTGCGTCAATAAAAGGCAATTAACCAATCAACCGTATTTATGCGAATTTCGAAAATAAAATAAACTTTCTTAAACCTATGAATGGAGTAGACCCATATCGTCTACGGTGGGGCCAATGGACGGTTCAAATTATTCTACTCAAGGTAATTAAGAATTTGTATTCAAAACTTTAAAAGGTGATAAAATGTATTACTTTTTTTTTTTTTTTGGATCTACAGTCACAATCAGTTGAATCAGTCAGAAATACAAGTTTTTTTCGAATAAAGTTATTTAAAAACTTGCTACTTTATAAATGAAAATCTTTAGAATGAAGTCTTATAGTTTTTCGTAAAAAGTCTAAAATTCCTCGAGGTATTCAACCAATATTCAATTATTTCTACATTAATTTTAAGATTTCAATACAAAAATAATGATTAAAATGTTTAAATTTAGTCTAAAAGTTGCAAGTTGTACCATTTTAAAGTATTTTGAAAGTAAAAAATTTTTTCAAAGTTTAATAATGCAACACTTTCTAGCACATTTACGGAAACATTTTTGAATGAAAGGTACAAAATATTAAGGAGAAATTTTATGGTTTTTGCTATTAAAATGATTGAAATTTTAATAGAATACTTGCATAGCATTAATTTAGTATAGAACTAATTTACCTCCATTATTATAATTAACTATAGTTACAGTAAGTTTAGACTATACTAAAATAAGTCTAAACAATATAAATCTAGAAGTAATACATTTCCTGTTAGTTTTTAATTATTTTATCCTTTATAGAAGTTAATTTGAACAGAGATGAAGACTCAGCGTTCGCAGTATTCAAGAAAGCAATCACCGAGATTAGATATCTAGATGCAGCTTTAATCGAAGATATGTATCTGCGTTCGTAAGTGGGAAGCTATTAAGATGAAGAAACATGGGTTTATGAGATATTGCAAACGGAAAAGACAGAACAAGCTGCATTAATTCTTTCTAAAGGACGATAATGATCTAGTCAGACAGAAATTCAGTGGGAGTAAGCTACATTTCTCAATTCGTATCTGATCTGATAATGATGTTCTTTCTTCTTAGAAAACAAATAGATGCATTTTCTAATTTGCATTTCAAACAAATAGCATTCTCCAAGATTAACTATGGTAGGGTAGCATATAATAAAATCTGCATTGTCAAAACGTTCGCGAAACTTTTTTTTTTTTTTTTTTTGGCAGCCTTGATATCTGTAATGATATATGCGTGTGTATCACGATATCGGTTATCCAGTTGACGTGAAATTTTGTAGAAATATTTATAACGTACATGGAACCAACTGCGTAATTTTTCGTATATATTGTGTTAACCAGAGCTGAAAATATTTCAATTTGATATGTAGCATCGTTAGTACCCGCTCTTTTCCCAACCACTTTATTTGTAGATTAACTACTAGGAACAACTTCAGTATATCCCCACAACGATATTTGGCGATTATGGCTAAATCATAAATCTAAAAATCATAAATGATAAAATCATAATCTAAATCATAAATCATAAAACATAAAATCATAAATCCAAAATAAACAACATATAGGCTGCCATATTATATCGCAAACAATCCAGAACGACATCGTTATCGTTCAAAAC
The DNA here is from genome assembly GCA_963930645.1 of Salticus scenicus. NCBI lineage: Eukaryota > Metazoa > Arthropoda > Arachnida > Araneae > Salticidae > Salticus > Salticus scenicus. The sequence goes on from OZ005652.1 coordinate 199,146,005, forward strand.
GGCGCCAAAGAAAAATCGCCAAAGTCAGCTGTGGGGATATACTGAAATTATACCAACTACAAAAAAAAAAAAAAAAAAAAAAATTACATTAAAAAAAAGTGGTGTGAAACAAAGGCACGCATTAACAGCATAACGGAATAAATTGAAATGTCAGCAGCTCTGGTGTTAACACAAAATACTATAGGTTGATTGTTTTAATATATTGTTCCATTTAAAAATAGTTATAAGATGTTTTTTGATTGGATTGTTGCTTTGATATTACTTTTCTTTCCATTGATTTAAATAATTCATAGTTACCTTCGTTTGTATTGCTCTGATTATCGAATGGTTAATTTAAATCATTGTTACAAGTAATAATATTCATAAAATATTTTTTACTCATTTATGCTCTCATTGTTGTAATGTCACTTGCATTGTTTTAATACATATAAATGTGATTTTTATTTATATTGTTCTAATCATGGATGGATTGATGTAAAATATTGTTACCTACAAAAATAGTTGTAAAGTATTTTTTGGTTACATTGTTGCTATAATGTTACCTTTCATTTTTTAAAATCATCCAATTGTTATTTTCGTTCCTGTTACCCTAAGCGTCAATTAATTAATTTAGATCATTGTTATAAACATAAATTATTTTAAAATGTTTCTTGTATATATGTATTATGTAAGTCCCACACTGATATAAATTTTTACTTCTCTTACGGAGATAACCTATAACATGCCTACTAATTTATATTTTAATCGAATAGAGTTTAGATCTGAGCGCACTTTAAACAATTCAAATCTATTATGATAAAGAAATTTTCTTTGTGCTTATGTAAAAAAAAAAAAAAAAAAAAAAAAAAAAAATCTAAGTTGACACTTATCCACATCGATACGAATTGTACAACAGTTACGTATCACACACCTACCAACTTTTAGCTCAATAACACTTTTAGACGCCGTGGCACTTTAAATAATTTGAGTTCATAGGCATAAACAATTTTCCTTTGTATACCTGAAAGTCATGCGCTCATCAAAATCTATGCATTTCATGCGACGATGACGTACAATGAATCAATCAAAATTGAGCTCAATCGAATAAAGCACTTAGGCGTTTATCATGTTCATTCACACCACACATACACACAAATTCAAGAGACTTCAAACTGTATGGATACACAAAAATCTCATAATATATATATATTTTTTTTATGATTACAATACTTCCATTATATAATGTCTATTAGGAAAGTAAAAAGTACACACACACACAAAATGTTAATCACAATAAAATTATTTCTTAAAAGTCTCACTTCAATAATCCAATACTGAAACGAATTATGTGTATTCTTTTTCTATTCTCTATTTTTTATATGTCACATATGAAGAAAAATAAAGAAAATGTACAATTAAATATATATAATACTTAAAATTACTGCAATGGACAAAGTGATATGTATCGAAATTTCGTTAAGGTGTTCACTTAGTAAAACTTTCAATTCATAGCATAAATAAAAGCTCTGATTATAACAACGATTTTGATAACCTATTGTTTATTTCAATATTGTTTTGCTACCAAAAGATCTGTCTTCACAATGGTATTTGAAGAATAAAATGAATAAAATCCATAAAACAATGGGATAAGCATGTAAACTGTTTCTTGTTATCGATATAATCCTCTTTAAGACATTAAAAAAAAACCACAATTCTCTAATCTCATGTAGCTGAAATCGAGCGTAACACTTTTACTTTCGAAGTCATCTTTGAACCAGTTGCTCGAGTAAACTTTGTAACAATTGTATGCAGAAAATAGGTAAGTAGAGAATAAAATACAATTGAATTGAGAAGTCAGGGTTATTAATCATTCTCATCATACTACTACAAATCATTCACGAAAAGATGTTTTCTTCTTCTTTTTTTTTTTCTTTCGTGATTCTTAATATCCGATGACTGATTAACGAATTTTCAAGACTTTATAGAGGCTGACTTAAACGGAGAATAAGAATATTAATTTTGAATTTTTCAGCATACCATAAATAAATGTTATTTTTGACACGCATAATAAAATTGAGATTTATCATATTTCATACGCGGAATAAAGTAACTTGAACAACAAATATTACACTAGTAAAAAGAGTCGATGCATAGTTAATCAAGAATAGCTACATATTAAAAAATATCTCAAGTCACTCAGAACATTAAAAAAGAAAAAAACATTCTGTACAAAATTTTTTATTTAGATTTTTAGATAGTTTGCATTTCAAATTCAGATTTACCTATTAATATATTTCAAATAAACTTCTATATATATATATATAGAAGTTTATTATTATATATAGTTGGTATATATATATATATATATTTATATATATATTTATTATTTTATATATATATATATATTAATAAATCAAGGAATGTGTAGAATTAATAATAATAATAATAATAGTATTTCCAAAAATGTTTCTAAAAATTTATAAAGGTAACTATACTAGTAGTGAACAATTTAAGGATTTTTTTTTTTTTTTTTTTTTTTTTTTTTTTTGTATTGGTGAGTGTGTATTGTTTAATTTTAGAGATTCAAACTGTAACCATTGTTCATACGTCAAATAACTCTTTGTAGACGACTGTATTGCGAAAGGTGCTATTTGAAGCAATTTTATACACAAAATTTATGGACACTTAAAAACTCAGTCGTGAACACCTCTGATTTTTTGCAGAAAAAACGCGAAAAAGCGTACGAATCTATTGGAACTATAAGGTAAATCTAGGAGAGTTTGTGCACATTTCAACAAAATAATATTAAAAAAAAATCCAAATATTAGTTCTTTTGCTAAACCATTGCTGAATAATTTTGAATTCATTCGTCTTCTATTTCCTTGACTACTTTGTTGTTATGCTATAATTTAAATCAAGAGTTGCAATCAACCATGAGGACTTTTTTGCGCATTTTATCCTTATAGGGTAGGTATGATTGCGTATATGGGTAAGAGAGATTGCGCATTATAACTACAATTAAATTGTTAACATTGATAACTGCACTTAAATGTCATTCTTGTGAGGTTTTTGTAAACAAATATTTTTTTACTGGGAGTAGATATTTCAATTTATTACTAAATAATAATAATAATAATAATAAAGAAAAATTTTAAAAATAATTTAAAAAATTTATTTAAAGAAAAAATATTAAAGAATCAGGGAAAGAAAAGAAAAAAAAAAAAAAAAAAAAAAAAGGAAAAAAAAAAGCAATAACACCAGATAAGATTACAAAATAACATTAAATTACTAGATAACACGTTTAGCTTAAAATTAGTATGTTTCCTTGTTTATTGTTTGCTGACCTAATCTGTCATTGTCTATAATTGTTGCACTTACTGTTGTGTTTAATTCAACCACCTGCTACAAGTTAACCCATCGAGACAGATTACATTGTGTGTGCAATGCATTTCCGAGCCAAAATAAAGGGTAGCACACCACGTATGCAACGTTATAAGGCTAGTTTCGCCCATTTATAAGACCAGACACTCCCCACCGTTTATTATTTATTGAAGTCATTTTCTCAAAATCTATCGGAAAAAAGAAAAAAAGTTCAAAATACAAAACCTAAATTTTATTCTGTTTGTAATCTTCTCGTTTCATTTTTAGCTTTTACATTGATTTAATTTATTTCATTTTATAAAAATTTCGACGATTACAGTCCTTTTGGAAAAAAAATGCGATGGTTGATATTTTCTGTTTGCACCCAGATTTATGGCTTTGTTCTAGCAGCCGACAACTGCACAAAATTTAAGTATCATACCTGAAAATATAGCAAATTTAAACAGATATAAAATAACATTAAATAATATGCGATAAATTTCCCATAGGGTAATATTCGCACTCAGAGGAAATACTACCGCATGTGTGGCTGTTGTCGATCGTTGCCACAGCTGAATACTATCTAATTTCCGATTCTGGTGATGGTCTCCAAAGAGATTTGCCGTCTCGAATGGGTTAAACAACATGGGACATTCAATAAACTCATCTTCGTTGTACTGTGATTGCTAATAAGATGCGTAATTTCTCCTAGTATAGAATTTAATGGAATCAATGCTCAATCTCTCCTAAGCAGTAAATGCGCAAACTCTCCCATTTTGGTAGGGGAGATTGCGAAGGGTTTTTATTCAATAATTATTCCTTTTTATAAAGATTTGTGGGTGTTCGTATCGTTAATATAGGTTATTAGCTTATGAGAAATCATTTAATTAAAAAATATTTTGAACAACTGCAACCTCCACTACTGATGTTGCACAAATACCTGGAATCGCTGCTCGACCCATAGCCTCCTAAACTAGATGCCTGTCGCGTAGCTCGGAAACTTGGCAACAGTTGAAAAGGTAGGCCGCTCCACCTGGTACAGATTGCACGACTTTTTTATTCAACATCCACCAAAATTTTTTAAAAGTGGGGTATGATATACATAAAAGGCGAATAGAATCGAAGAAACGTCGATTATATATCATATATAAATTCTTAAAATTATTGGTGACAGTTGAACAAAAGAGTCGCGTAATCTGTACCAGGTGGCGCTGTCTACCGCTTCAACTGTTGCCAAGTTTCCGAGCAACTCGACAGGCATCTAGTTTAGGAGGCTATGCTCGACCAATCTACTCCTTCCTGCAGATTCACTACGTACGCAATCTCTCCTAGCTTTTTCTTATATTTTACTAACAAAAGATATTTGCTGTTAACGCGTTAAAAGAGTGAAAAAATTATATAAACTTGCATTATAAACAAAAATTTATTCCATCTGAAAAATTTGACAATTTCAATGTCCCATTCCATTTGTAGTGTTTCAGTCAAATAATTTCATTGAAAGAACACTTAATTTCAAAATAACATTTTAATTACACTCTAGTGGGATAGTTTTATAGTTATTAGCATAGGTTATTTAGTTTAGGTTTTCAGATACTTGCTGAAATTTTGCAGATCATTTCGAAGACACTCAAATCTTCTCTCAAAATTTCTATTAAAAAAAAAAAAAAAAAAAAAAAAAAGTTATATGAAACCTCATAATGAACTATTCTGGTTCTCTTCCAGAAAATCAAATGACTGAATAGTGGACAGGGCTGTTCACTATTGTCAATTGTGCCATTTTGTTGTATTAATAATGAACACTCAAGAACAATTCTATTCTATTACAAAACCAAAAGTTTAACTCCATAAAGGAATTCTAGATTCTTATTTTAATCATATGAAAGCAGACGGTCCAGAAATCAGCTCGAAAAATGAAATTACAAAACATGCAAAATATGGTTTACCCTTTTCAAAACAATAATAAATAACGACAAGTGGAAAAAAGGTTCATACAGCTTCAACTAAATTGGTCTAATTTTGGAGCTGACAACTTGGTATATTCATAGTTCGAAACGTTGATAGTAGAGAGTTGTAATACCAACTCTAAATGCGAAGCGAAATTATGCACGGGTTATAATAAATTATTTTTTGGAATTTAAAAGATCTATTACTGGTACAGTGTCCACCGCTGGTATACTTATGCTATACATTTTAATATTTTCTTTGCTAATAGAATTTATAGATTTTCTAGTACAGGAACACTAGAATCTAAGTGATATATTTATAAACAAAGCTAAAATAAGTATACAGCGCTTTAAGTGGATGCTTTAATTTACTTATTTTATCTACGTAATTCATTTCTATGGATTAATCAAGTGTTTTCAAAGAAATCGAAAAAGATTTTTAAGTTAAAGATTGATCTGCCAATACTCAAATCGCAATAAAAAATTTTGATGTTCGCTTGCATCGCACAATTATACGTGATGGCCCTTTTTTCTTGCACATGAACTTATATTTAATGAAAATCAATTTCTATTGAAAATATAGAAGATAATTTTTCTTCTTGTTTGTTAAATTGTGCTTTATGAAAAACATTATAAAATGTATGGTTCCCAGAAGTTTTTTTGCCGTAGTGTTACAACGTTTAAAAGAAAAACTAAAGTAGCATAAGATGTAGATCTGAAGTTTTTCAAACCCATTACGGGACATGAAAAATAACTGACACAAGCTGGTTCAATTTAAGATGTCTATGAGATACGACGAAATTACCAGCTACCTACCTACTCACGAAAAAAAAAAAAAAAAAAAAAAAAAAAAAGAGAGAGAGAGAGAGAGAGATAAAACATTGTTCAGAATGCTGCTGTTACAGGTAACGCTTTCGTCTAACCCTACCAGTCCATATGACTTACGTCCCCTATTTGATGGCCGAGAGATTTTATAGTTTATGTTATCCAGCAAGTGCTAAAATAACTGTCAGACAATAAGTCGTCCGTTTTCGCCCACGGTGAACGCTACATTTGAACACGTACTCTCGTGAGGCATTGAGATAAAGATGAGTGCATTAAATATAAGGAAACACAAGGAAATAAATAACATACAATTGTGATAAAATCGGCATTTGAAAATGTACTAACATTCTGAAGAAATTCTGCACATTTCGTTTCTGATAATTCATATCAGTCGCGGAAGACACTGATTCGTAGCTACAATGTTGCATTTTTCTATAGATACGATCAGAAGGAAATATTGAATTAAATGTAAACTGTTATTGGAATTTTTATTCGGCTGTAGATATTTCTTCTGTGGTTCGACTATTATATGCCTTGAATATATTTCTCTTACTTGTGGTATTCCTTCCTTGGGCTTTCGACATTGAAATATATTGCATCTTATCTTGCTCACATTTTTTGAACTGCTTTTAATTCATTTAAGATCTTTTAGCTATGACCTCTTAGTTGTAGCAAAGTCCATAAAATACAACAGATGAATAAATTAAAGCTGAACGCGCATAATCTTACATTCTCCATCCCTTTTTTAGTATTTTTTTAAACTCTTGAATGAAATTTTAGGTAATTCATACACAGGTATCGAAACAAAAACTGTGTATTTTATTTTTAAATAACTATTTTCTCTTTCGCTTCTTCCTTTTTTTAAACCGACATTTTTTTTATTTTTTTATTTCAATTTCAAATTTTGTTATTGTTATTAAGTTGTATTTAATTTGTTGTAATGAAATAATGAGCTTTTTTGCATTTAATGATTTGATTCTGTTTAGCAATTATGAATACAAGAGGTCATTTGGAAGAAATAGTTACTTGTGGAGCATCAAAACGTCTCATTTGAAAACAATACTGTATCGTCTACTTTATAGAGTGTAACTCTGATTTCTTTATCTTTCAATATTCCTTATGTTTTTCCCCCGAATCTGAGTGCTTCCTTTCTGGAAAAGTTTCTGTATGCAATATCACCGTTTAGAGGTAAAATCATGTCTGTATAGCTTTTTTATTTGTGTGTGATGATAAATTGACAATTTTGTTTGTTCATCCTTTTTAATACTTTCCAAGAAGCGTAAAGTTTTGCAAAGCGTTTATGAATTCTGTTCGTTTACACTCTCTATAAATATTTAAAAAATGCCATGAAACTATTAATGAATGATAGACAGGCTCACAATAGCATGCTTTCTATAAAAAATAACATAAACAGCACTACTGTTTCGTGCACAGGAATTTACAAAAGAATAGAATTCGGGTACGTTAGGATCTATGACAGGTATTTCTCTAAAGTATATTTTAATACTTTTCTGTAGCACAAAAAAAAAAAAAAAAAAAAGAATCAACTAATATTTTGCAGTTGCTACGAGATTAGTATTTACACAGGTCTACATCTGAAATTTTGATTTGATAATTTTGCCTGATCTTTATGTGGTTCTTAAACCGAAACCGAAGACAGTTTTCCACTAACTCGTATAAATTTTTGCCAATACAGGTGTCTACTGATACAATTTCTTCCGTGACTTTTCCACCATTATTAATTATATGGTAACGTTTATAGTATGTTTCCATAAATATTCATAATTAATTATAAAAACATAATAGAAACTACCCAAAATGAAGAAACTGTGTCAGTAGACACCCTGTATTGACAGATATGTATATATGATAGAGAAAAACGTGCTTCCATTTTCGGTTTCAGCACATCGAAATAAATATATATCAGCTAACATTATCAAACCGAATTTTGTCACCATTATTTTAGTAGACCTGTGTTACTGATTTAAGAAGCCATATAAAAATATTCAGATACATTACAGGAAACAAGTAAAAGGTACATTTCCTCACATTGCATTTTTCAGTTGTGCTATGCATTTTAATTAATATATATATATATAAATACATTAATATAATCAGTGCAAAATTTTTTTATGAAATTTAAAGATGACTCGACTTCAGAATTAAAACAATTCCTCGGATCACAAGCTAAGACTACCCATATCAAATCAAAGAAGAATTAAAGAAAAATCGAAATAAATATTGGAAATTGGAATGAGAAAAAAAGCATTATTTGCATTCTAACGTTTTCAAGGGCCTGGTAGAATGCAAATATGCTAAAGTATGGATGTTTTTCTGTAACAAAGAAAGCAAAAGCTAAGAATTTCTTTGTTCGCAGGCCCGAAACACCCATAGAAAATCCATTAAAGATGAAGATAAAAATAAAACTATAACCTAATATGAGAATCCAAAACCATATAAAATGAAGATTAAAATAAAAATACAAAAATTCAAATTACTTAATAAAATATATTTGAAATGAACACAACTCAAAAAAGAAACAGACATAGTCAATACAGAAAAACGAAGATCATAATAAAACGACGATCATAATAAAACCATTACCTAAATATGAAAATCCATAACCATTTAAATGTAAGATTAAAATAAAACCCATAAAATTGTAGAATAAAATAAAGATTACTTTAACCTTTCTAAATGAAATTGAAGCAATAAACGTTGCACATGTAAAAATGTAACAATCAGTTATCAGTTAAACACACAGTTAATTAGTTCAAAATTGCATTGACCATGGAGTAATTTTTAGGATTCACAGTGGAATAGGTAAGGATTCAAGTCCTTAAAATAATCAGATTATGATTCCTAATATTGAAACATGAATAGTGCTGCCATCTGGAGTAATGAGATGAAAATAATGGAAAAATACAATAAAAAAAATATATATATGTATATATATACATATATCAGTTATCACGAAAGTTATCGCAGGTTGAACAATGTAACAGATAAGTGGAGTTGTAAATACATACAAGCCGCATTTTTTTTCTTTTTTCTTTTTCTTTTTTTGTTTTTCTCTTAATAAATTACTCAGTTTGTTTATAAAACTATCGTACCCCGTAGAGACTATTTTAAATAAAAAACGAACATATTTTTAAAGAAGAAAATATTTTATTATTGATACCTGGTTAGAATTTGTAAAACAGATCAGGAAAAATGAAGTCAAATAAAGTTTATCACACGAGCGCAAAGACAATTATACTGCTTCTTTTAGAAATTCGGGCGTATAATAAATGTAGATATTTTCGAAATTTAATAAAATAATGTCAAACATTAATCCCACTCACACGAAACATTTATTTATTCTCTTAAAATTCCATTAATCAAATTGGGAACAGGAAGTAAACGGAATATTTCGGAACCTTGAAAAATTGAACATAGAAGGCCAAGGTTTATTTATCGTTATATTTCATTAAGATAAGATATGGACAAAGAAAACAAATATAATCTTAAGCGAATTTAAAAAAGAATCAACGTTAAATGACGTATATGAGGAATATTTTCGTCTAAAAGTTTATAGTAAGTAGATTTCATTTACTTTTTCAGATGATCAATATTAATAAATATCTTTTAAGTTTTACTTTAAAAAATATATTTTTCTCACTGTTGTATCTTTTAAACTAGTCATGTAAAAGAGGTATATTTTTTAATGTTTGTTATTGAAAATTTCAGGGTTTTTTTTAAACATTTTTATTCATATTTTTCCGTTTTCAAAATCTGTAAGAACCTCGCATGCTTTTATTAATAATATATTCTTATTTTTTTCTCGTTTGCTGAATATCAAGCTCTTTTCTCGCTAACGTAAATAACAATGAATAAAATTCTTCAGGTTAGATTTCTAACATATATCTTTCCTTTTCTCAAGATCTTTTAACGATATTTTTGGCTAAAATTAGGGTCACCAATATGTTTAAAAAAAAATTATACTGATTACAGCGTAACTGAAAAATTGGGCGTTGCTCTTGGTTTCTTTGAGATTTAAGTTTGGCAATCATATTGTGGTTTTTGATGAAAAGTAACTGAGCCAAACTTTGATCACTTTTCTTCGACTTCTCAGATGTAAAGACTCTTCGCATTTTTCGCTGTACTCCCTGTGTCTCCGTCCTCATCCTTATTAATAACTTTTTATCATGATTTTTTTTTTAATGATTTCTTTGTCAAGATATAATTAATTAATGTAACACTGGAATATTTTTGTGAAGATTTTAAGTAAAGTAAAAAAATTTTAAGTCAGAAAATTCAACTTGAATTTTCTCAACGCAATTACGGCCATTTGTTTGAAAGGATATTGAAAGTTTCTCACTCTATTTTGGTAGTATATCTCTTCATTAACTAAGTGAATTTATATATATATAAAAAAAAAAAATAAAAAACTATTTCTTCGTCTAAACAAGATATTTAAATAGACCAACAAAGAGAGACTAAATTAGATATTTCGCTCGCTGAGAATCCACAGACATAATTTTAAATGGTATAATGTTTTTATAATCGTTCTTCATAAAGATGGGAAATGAATTAATTTTTGAGAGATAATACGTAATTTAGAGTATGTGGTTTTCGGTATTACGTAGCGTTCCTATTTTTCTCAATTCTAGTTCCAAAACCAAAATCGTCGACAATTTTATTCATTAGTGTTGACAATGAATATTTTATATTTGTAGTTTTCTTTTAACATTGAAAAAAGGCACTATTGCTAATTTTCATACATGTGGTATGACTTTTCTACTTTACCCAGTAGTAGTTCAAAAACCAAAATCGTCCAAAACGTTATTTGTCATTATTATATAATGAATGATTTATATCTGCATTATTCTTTAACGCTGGAAGACGCACAGTTGTTAATTTTCGTTATATGGAGTGTGTGTTTTATGCGTGCAGTACATAATTTTTATACACTTTAGCTTTAGACCTATTATAATATCTAATTTTACATTAACCTATTGAAATTTTATATTACAGTGATATGAAATAGAAAGTACGACTATTCTCATGTTTTAGTGTAATTTTGTTGTAATACAAATTTTCCTACCTTCACTCTACCCTCCCTCTGTATAATATGTTACTTTAGTATAGTTCAATTAGCAAACATTCTGATTTAAAAATATCTGAACAAAAATTTAAATATAAGTTTCTTAAGTAATTAATATTTTCATTATTATTATTAGTAATAAAAATCTTAAAATTTCCATCCCATTTTTTACGTTTGTTTGAAATAGATAAAAAATTACAATAAATTCAATATTAGTTAAGCTTTTCTTTTAGGAGAATTGTTCATAAACTATAAAGGAAGGAATGCTTAAAATATGTATAAAAAAATACACGATAAAAATATCTCAAATAAGTTTAGAAACAGAGGTAACCAACGTAAATGTTTTAGAAAAAATATATTATAGAAAACTGAATGTTTATATCATGGGGAAAAAAAAAAAAAAAAAAAAAAAGGTGAATCATGAATGATAGAGTAACACATTAAAATTTATCTTATACACGTAATGTCACAAGTATGCTCAGTGATAAATTTCCTCAGTCAAGAATTTAACCTTCCAAAAGAACGGAAACTGAAAGAAAGAAAACCGAATAAAATTCCGGAAACATGACTTAAATAATTGTGAAAGTAAAGAAAAAAGCCCATTGCTATGAAAGGAACGTCCTGTGTAGCACACAATAATATAATAAAAAATCAGAAAAAAAAAAAAAAAAAACTGTGTCTATATCTATATTTCAACACCGAATAGTGCAAGCACGAACTGAAAACGCGAGAAAAGCAAGGTCGTTTTTGTCTCAGGTTACATTCTAAAGAGAAGATCAAAAAAGATTATACACACATTAAAAGAGAATTTTGCTATTTCCGTGTCAGTTTCTCGCTGAAAGCTGTCAAATATTCCCCCCCCCCCCCCTCAAATATGCCACACAAAGAGCAGGATCCGGGATTACCGGTCACAGTTACATGCAAAAATAGTATTAACAGTGTTGTTACAGAGTTGCAGAAAATTTTAATAAAGAGAAATTACATACATACTTTCCAAATAAACAAGTTAAAATTATATTCATTTCAAAATTTAGCGGATAATGCAAATTTAACAAATATTTAACATTAGTATCAAATAAATGGTTGAATAAAAAAGATCGTATATATATATATATATATATATACATACATACATTAGGGATGGACCGGATATGCATTTTAGAGGATAACCAGATACAGATGTCCGCCAGACCCCTTTCCCAGTACACATGAAATTTTCAATTTCTTAAGAGCACATAATAATTAAAAAAAGGTATTTGCATTTGGTTTTTATGCAACTGGATTCCATTGGTATCAATTATAACTATGAATAGTAAAAATAAAGATGAATTACACCACAATACTCACGCTGTAAGGAAAAATGAAATCCACGCACATCAATAATGAAATAACTAGTGGATATGTAGATCAGGAGCCTCAACATCCTGTTTGCATCACTCATTCTTCAACAGATTATTTTTATTTATTCTATATTCTATATATATATATAATGCAATGTTTGAAAGGGTTTTCAATATATATATATATATATATATATATATATATATAATCGATTGACTAGCTGATAAACATATACGTTTCTGAGGGGGGCTGCCGTCCCCCTCAACCGGCCACCTGTATCTCTTTTTCTATATATATATATATACATATTCCTAGTAACTGATTGCCTTATATTAATCCATTGTAACTCATAGATACTTGTACCAAAATTCATAAAAATGATTGCATAATATATCGGAATTCTTTTGTGTAACCATATATACTAATTACCAATTATCTGCTCAAAATTTTCCACAGAGAAACATGTTTTTAAACATTCAAATAACATTACATTGTATTTAAGGGGATGTAAACATCTTAAAATATACTTTTAAGAAATACCGTTTGTAGACCATAATGACACGAAATTCTTTTGTGTGTCCCTGAAAAGGAGCCAGAGTTATTATATATTCGACTAAAAAGAATACACCTAATTCATTATAACTCATTATTATTTCAACCTAATTTGGTATCATTTGGTTGAATGCATAAAGCTATCGGAATTCTTTTGTGTGGTCCTGTAAAAAAATTATTCAGTCTATACATACCGTTTGTTTTAGAAAAAACATGATTTAAGCACCTTTATAATGTATGTTAATTCCAGTATGTTGAATGCAGCATAAACGCATTAAAATGCGTTTGAATAAAAATTTGTCCATAGGCTCCAATGTCAGGAATTCTTTTGTGTGTCTTTATAAACGAACCGTAAACATTATACACTAGTAAAAAATATTCAATTTATTCTTTGTTTTTGTTATGAATAATTGTTCAAAATTTAACATAATTTGGTTGATTACGTGATACTGTCGGAACACTTTTATAAGTTCTTGTAAATTAACTATGCAGCCTAAGCACACATATTTTCTACAGAAAACATGAGTTTCAGCATCTCAATAATGTACGCTAATTTCATTTTGTTGAATGCAGAGTAACGATGAAAATGCGTTTAAACGAAATTTTCTCCATAGGCAGTAATAATAAGGGTGTGGTGTCCCTGCACACAATCTATAAACAATACAGACATATAAAATTATACAGCTATTTCTATACAGAATCTGAACGTGTGTAGCAATTTGCAAGTTAATCAGGGGATTTTTACGGCCGCTATTGCGGTACATAAATATTTTGTCCACAGGCCGTAATGATAAGAAAAACTTTGGTGTGTCCCAAAACACGAACTGTTAAAAGAATACACAACCAAAACTGTACAGCTGATTCTGTATAACTCATGAACATGTATACCAAACTGCAAGTCAATAGCGTGATTTTTGCGACCGCTATCGCGAGACAGACAATCGGAACCCAAAATCTTTTTGAACCTCCACATGAAGGACTCCACTAAAGTTTCGGCAAATAGAGCTCTTAAGGGCCCTCTTCACTCACCGCCGCCGGAAGCCGAAGCTAATGTTATTCTATGGGAAAATTTTCTTTATAAATAACTTATTAACTAATACATATTTTTAAATTCTGTTTTCACATTCTGAAAATTCCCAGCTGTTAAATTGAGGGACTTTTTAAAAAAATTATTTTTTAAATTTTTTATATTTTATTTTGAAGCTGCAAAATACGAATTTTCAATATGTGAATTTTTTTCATTTTTCTATTTCAAAATAAAATATTAAAAATAAAACAAAAATAATTTTTTAAAGAAAGGCCGTCAATTTAACAATTGGGAATTTTCTGAATGTTAAAACAGAATATAAAAATATGTATTAGCTAATAAGTTATTTGTAAAGAAAATTTTCCCATAGAATAACATTGGCTCGGGCTTTCGGCGACGGTAAGTGAAGAGGGCCGTTAACATCAATAATAAAAAATATTTATCAATCTGAAATTTTAACGAATAAGATGAAGATTAACAAATTTAATATCAAGCGGGAAAATGCTCAAAAATAGAAGAATTTCTCTCCAAGAAACGTTCATCCTTCATAGAATAGAGAATCACAAGATTTTTGAACTATGTAGAGCTGTTTCAAGCCAATAATCTATAGTAGTAAGTCCCGATCTTGCGACAAAAAACAATTAAAAGGCATTATATACATAGCCCATTTCAAATTTTTGTAAGATTTTTATATACAATACATATTTAGGAAATATTTAACACGAGTATCAAACAAGTAATTCAATAAATACGATTGAACATAAAGTTTCTTTTTATAAACAAATAAAAATCGATGCTCATTTTAAAATGTTTATAACATGTTTTGTGTCAGGCATATTTAAAATAAAATATTTAACATAAGTATTAATGATTAATTAGATATCTCCAATTAAATATATAAGTACATTATAAACAAATTAAATGGTGCCTAGTTCAACAATTTTATGAAATTTCATATGTAATGTATGTTTAGTAATACTTAATATGAGTATCAAACGAATAGAAATAATTATCTAAAAATTTATCATTTAATTAGTTATAGGTATCGATCGATAAATATCAATACTTGTATTTTCAAATTTTGAAAATTTCGACAAAAAGATAAAGATAATAAATCCGAAAAATTAAAAATTCACAATTATTCTAATCATTTTCGCATGTATGTATCAAAAGTTATTTAAAATTACAGCCTGATCTCATTTCGCCTTTTTAGAAGCACGTATAAGGAATTTTCACATTCAATAGCCGTGCTTTATGGAGACGACATAATGATTGTACATTTTTTCTAAAAATAACAGCCATTTCTTTTAAATTTATAGTCATTAGTTTAATTTAGGATTACGATAATAAAAATCTACGGCGTTGTCAATTTACAATCTGCATTTAAATACCCTACCGCAGACTAACCTTCACCAATTAATATTTTTCTACTGAAAATATATATATAGTTTAGCAAGATTTGTAAACGTAAACGATTATTATTTTTTTAACTCATCTCTCTATAAAATGTTTTCAAAACATTGAATATTTAAAGCACTGGATATTCCTCGTGTTTTTCAGTAAATATTGGGTTGAGACAACATTTAAGGGGCTGGTAACAAAATGCGAAAAATCAATAATGTTTGTGATCACCCTGTATCGTTAAGTGAACGAAATTATCTGTAACTTTAGGATTTGTTAACATAGGCCAAGTATATATATATATATATATATATATATATACATATATATATATATATATATATATATATATATATATATATACATAAAATATATATGTATATATATAATCCAGCTACGTTTTATAAAATTCAGATATTTTGAATGAAAAAGGTAATGATGATACTACACTGAAGTCATGAAGTTTTTCTATTATACGGAAAAGTTTTTGCTGTATATATACTTATTTATTTTTTCAGAAAATGATCCCTACTTATGGAAAAAAAAGTACAAATAAAAAAATAACTAAATAAAATAAAACATAAACCGCTCAATGTCTTTTTTTTCCTAAGTTGAAAAATATGCACAAAACTGACAACTAATACAATTACAAATACCTTGGCTGCATAACTTAAGAGTAATTAAAACACTAGAGGGCATAATTAACTTTAATCATACCTCCCTTTTTCTTTCCCTGTTTCTCTGTTTTCTTCATTTTCATTTTCCCTCCTCCAGACTTCGAATGTTAAAAATAGATTGATTACTAAGGAGCATTTCCTTAACGTATTAAAAATACGGCTCTTAAAAATGATAAACTAGCATTTAATTGTTGAACATTTTCATCATCCAAATAAATTTACAAACTTCTCTGAAGAAATAAAAAAAACTTACTGTGGAGAAAAGTATAAAATTTATAATTAACTCACATAGAAAACTCTTCTTCGTACATAGAATATTTCACACTGCGTTTTGTACCTTTTACAATTCACATTTTAATTGATTTTGTCTAATGCGTATATAGACCACGTACATGTGAATCATTCACACACAGGCTAAACATCTTTTACAAATAATTAAAATTATAATAAATAACAAATAATACAGTGCTGTATATTTATCCAGCTATCTAATCTAAATACATATATACATATACACACACATATATATATATTTATAGATAAAACAAAATTAACAATAACGACTGAAAAGTCGTAGTATAAATACCAAACAAAACAACTTAATTGGTACATTTTATTTAATTCCCCTTGTGTGGATCCCACATCCTTTTATTTTTAAATTTTTAGTATATTACTGATCTCGTATTGGTTTATCTATACAATAAGTTTATCAATCAATATTTTAAGCAATAGACAAATACATGAATATACCAATTTTTATCAAACAAAAATTTCTAAAATTCAGTTTCCAAATCATACATTCCATTCATAAAACAATCTACCCAGTTATTTATAAATCAATTAATTCCTGTATTCCACATACAAAACTACATACAGGCGCATCTTGTACACTGGAATCCGTCTTACAACATCACAATGCATTGTTTTACGGCACATACAATAGCACTTTTAAGCGGTGTGAGAGAAACAGAATGCTATCCCTTAATAAGTCTGCATTTTAAATTAAAATAAATATTTTTTTTTATTCCAGTGATTTTCTCTAATAATTTCTTAAAAGCATACTTTGAAACAAATGGAAATAAAAGCTACTTTTTTGTTAATAAATTATGGAGGAGAAAAAAAATGGACTCGACACACCTATAGTTTCATTAATATTTTATAATTTTCCACATTTCTCATAATGTACTAAGCGGCGACTTTATTAGGTCTACCTGACAGTTTTATTCAAAGGTGTTATTGCGTCACAATGTTGCCACTAGAGGGCTAGGGTAATATGAAAAATGAAAGGTCAGTTACTGAGACACCATCATAGGCCAGTTACATATAAATACATGGAAGATGGAAGGAAACATGATTTGACGAATTTTAAAATGGAATAACAGTAAGACCTCAGATGTACACTACCCTACCAATAAATATTGGGACACTTTCGAATTTAAACATTTTGTCAAATATCTAGAAAAATTCTTTTGGAATCATCTTGAAACCTGTAGAGTAAAGAACACATTGTACCTCATATATTTCAGCAAAAGTTGTGTCCTGAAAAGGAAAAGGGGATCAGTAAAAAATTTAAAAAAAAATCAAAAATGTTTGGGATCACCCTCTAAAAAGCAATGCTTGAAATACATTTTGGCTGTGATTAATAGGGATTTTCTCTTTATCTGTATAAAATTGCAAGAGGCTACCACATATATTCATGGAGATATAACGTTTTTTTTTTTTTTTTTTTTTTTTTTAAACACTGAAAAAAAAAAAAAAAAAAAAAAAAAAAGCACTTTTTTAATTATAACATGTAGGGCATTAGACCCACAGCAAAGATATTTTCAGAAAATATGGCATATTTCATTACACACAGCATACTGCAATGAGAATGCAAAAATGCTAAATATCTTATGAAATCTGAACATTTTTACTAAATAATTTTTATCTACGCATGAGCTATATTAGAAAAAATTTCATTTGCACAATTTAATAGCGAAATATATTGAACATTTTATGAAAACCCCAAACACATATATCGTGTAAATTTAAAGAGTTATGAGAGATAGAATGAACAGAATTTCAGTTCTTCTAAAAGAAAAAAAAAGGAAGATGATGAATAGAGGGTTTTATCAATATTTATTTACAATCAGCGAACATTGTATTGCCATTGGGCATTGTTTGAATCAAAATAAAACTATGAGTAAAACTCCTTATAGTTTAGCTTTTACTTTGAGAGAACTGAAATTCTGTTCATTTTATCTCTTATAACTCTTTAAAATTACACGATATTTATTTGGGGTTTTCATATAAGTTTCTATACATATTTGGCTATTAAATTATGCAAATTATTATTACTATTTTTTTAAAGCTACCGTATGTATAGATAAAAATTATTTAGTAAAAAATACTCATATTTCGTAAAACATTTAATATTTGTCTAATAAAGTCTAATAAATTTGTCTTAACAATGTCTAATAAAGTACGCCAAATTTTCCGAAAATATCTTTGGTGTAAGTCTAATATCCTACATGTTATAGTTAAAAAAGTTTTTGCAATGTTTTTAAAAAACTGTTATATATCTCCATGAATGTATGTGGAAAAAAAAAAAAATTATTCAGATAAAATTTTTTTTTTTTTAAATTATACAGATAATGAGAAAATTCCTCTTAATCACATGTTACAGCCAAAATGCATTTTAAGCATTACTTTTTACAGGGTGATCCAAAATATTTTGATTTTTTTTTTTTTTTTTTTACTGGTTCCCTTTCCGTTTTCAGGACACAACTTTTACTGAAATATATGAGAGACATGCATATGAAAAATATGTGTTCTTTACACTACCAAAGTTTCAAGATGATTCCAAAAGAACTTTTCTAGATATTTGACGAAATGTCTAAATTCGAAAGTGTCCAAATACTTACTGGTAGATAGTGTATGAAGCAAATATTAGAAAAATCTGCTGCATTTGTGAAATGTTCACGGATACCTATAGTGAAAGTCTATCAAGACTGGAGAGTCAGACAAAAAAAATTATGTCTGGGCGGGAAAATTGTGGTCGTTATCTAATGGTGTATAATCGCTCTGAACGGAGAATGTACTGAATTGTAACAGAAAACGAACAATAACAGTACAGAAATTACAGATGATCTTGACGAAGAACCGTCTTATGTTATTTCTGAGCACTCTGTACGCCGTGCCATGCTTCGTAGGGGCTATAGAAGCCGAAGACCAATGCGAACAATGTGAATTGATCATAATAAAGTTGCCGCTCAATATATATGATATGCTTATAAAAGCTTCCTATTAAAAATCTTACATTTAGCACAATTTAGTTCTTTATAAGTATTCACAAAATAATTCGAATGTATTTTGGTGTAAAAGATGCATTTTTTGAAAGCACATGTCAACAACATATTTATACTGTGTTAAACATAGGAGGAGATCAATGTTCATTTTACAATATATATATATATATATATATATATATATATAGTATTGATTGCGGATATATATACAGTCGAACCTCGTTAACGTGAACACTGTTAACGTGAATTACTTTTAACATGAACTGTTTCCACAACCCCTGTCAAAATGAAGATTAGTTACTGATTGCATGAACTACTGATAGCATAAACCAATTTTTTATCCCTCTTGAGATTCATGTTAACAAGGTTTGACTGTATATATTTCTGCAATAGAAAATGATCTGATTAACATTAATGATTCATTCACAGACCCTCATAAAAATGTTCAGATTCATTACGGAAAATTGCTGGAGATGACATTCCTAAATTCCTATTGGCCACACACTCCACCTTTCCCGTAATCCTATTGGTTGAACTAAATTCGGTCCCTCTCTTATATATACGAGCACTTCTCCAGATTCAGAATTCTTTTTTCACTAAAGACGGTATGCTAAAGGCTACAGAAACAGCTGTATGCATCGCAAATATTTTTCTTTTGGCGTTTCTGATGTAGTAGTTTATTTGGGTTTTAAGACAGTTAATTTGTCTTCCAAACTTTTTTAAAGAATAAAAGATAATTTATATCAACAAGTGTAGTTATTTTTCTTGAATTATTACTTACATTAAAAAAATGAGAAAATAAAAATACTACAAATTCACAATCATTCTAATAATTTTTGCACTCTGTAGTGAGGAAGATTAGTAAGATTTTCTCACAGTCATTAAAAAACACTCATTACATATTATAGAAAATTGAATTATGTTACAAACGCAACCAAGATTCTGATTCACTCAACTCAGATATCAATTATCTAAAAGTCATCGCTCTTAACAGAGATTACAGCCAATCAAAATAGATTTTTAAATTACATGTTCCGTGCCCCTTGTACAGAGTTCTCAGAAAGGGAAATTTTGATATCACTAATTTTATATAGAAATTTTACACTTGACTAATCTCTGGTATCCGTTGATATTTATTAAAAAATACTATATAAAAATCGTGGTATCCAAATTTTTCTGCGTGAGAGCCCTGCCTTTGTGTTTTCCTAAATTTATTTCTTCTGGTACCAGTTTTATTTTATTCTAGTTCCCTAAATCAAGTTTGCCATTGTTACAGTTATCAAAAGGTATAATTTTAAAATAATTTTCATTCCTATTAACAAACTAGCCAATAAAAAGTAAAATAAATAAATAAATAAATACAGATCAGTGAATAAAAAATAAAAAAATTAAAGGGTAGTTGTATTTAGTGACAATTTCAATTAACACGTTCTCTCTGCTCAAAAACTAGATACTAAAATTAGGGAGCTCCACCAGTGACCGCGTGATTCTGTGCTCAAAACTGGTAGATGGGAAGTGCCGGGAACGATCCCAGATCGTGTTTATCGACCTAGCCGTACGGAGTTTTCCATGTTTTCCTCCGAAATTTGCGTAAATACGGGAGAGGACTTCTTAATCCCCATGGAGAGAACTCCACTCATAGGCCCTGCTCAATAACATTAAAATTTATTTATTTATTTTTTCATAAACTGAATAATGTAGATAAAATATATCGATCGAACTGTTTATATTTAAGATATATAACGATACTAGCAGTTATTCCCATTCGTTCCCGTAAAATTTTAATACAAATAAACTATTGACTAGAATTTTCTCTTATGATAATGAAAATTAAAAACAACCTATATGCTATTTAAAACTCAAGAACAAAATTAAAAGAAAAAACAATTTACTGAATTGGACTTTCAGTTATTTTGCCTGAAAGTAGAATCTGGCAGAAAAATACTTCCAATATTTTATTGTGTAGTCATGCATGTAATTGAATTCTAAGCATCATTAAATATGTTTTAAAAAAAAAATATATACGTATTCGCTTAAAAATTTATGTGACTTTCATTTTTTAATAAGTTTTTTTCCATTAGTGTAAGTTTAACACGAAATATACAGTAAAAGTTGTTTAAATTTTATATATCATTCAAAAATAAATAAACGCAAGTGAATACTTGTTGTTGTTGTTATTATTATTATTATTTGAATAATAACGTAGATTTTATGAAATGGTTTTTGATATGCACATGCATAGTACCTTTCAACCATGGCGAAATTTTACACAACGAAAATTTTTCATTATTCAGCATAAAAAGAAAAATAAATAAATTAAAAGTTTTTTGCTTCGGTTTAAAAAATGCATGAACTTAACAAAAAATTGCTTCGGTTGTGTTTGAACTATGCCTTTAATGTTATGAACAATGGATTTATACGCTGTAATAAAAGAAAATATATATATACATATATGTAGCTTCTATATAATTACGATCGCACGACCGAAATGAAAATTTCCATAGTAATTATAATTAAAAGGAATTGGCACCTTTGACTTAGCACCACCGAAAACTTCATATAAAATTTATATTTCCATTTAATACTTATGAATTGAACTATAATAGGTTTGTTCCGTACAATATATATTCAGGCAACAAGTCTTGTGGTTTTCTACAGATTTGAAATTTTTAAATTGCGTTTTCTGAGTTTGAATTTTTTCAGGAATTCATGATTTTCAAAATGCTAAAACTTCTAAAGATATTTAAGAATATATATATATGTTTTATAGAATTTTTTAAAAGATTAGGGATGAATTTTTCAATATCTCTTAAAGAAAAAACATTAATAATATTTATATATATAAAACAAAAATCATGTTTTTTATTTTTTGCAAATTTTTACATAGACATGAACTTTTAATTTTTTTTTCTCAAAAAGTAACTAATAGATTTCAAAATCCATCCCTAAATCTATTAAGTAGGTTCTATTAAACATCGGGGGAAATAAATATTAAGTCTTTTTAATTATTTATAGAAATTTTAGCATTTTGAAGATCATTAATTCATAAAAAAAAATGCAAACTGAAAAGCACAATTTAAATATTTCATATCTGTATAAATAACCTAAAAAAAACCCCATAAGAATTGTTCTCTGAATATATATTTTATTGAACAAATCTGATATAGTTCAATTTATGAATATAAAATGGGAATATAAGCATTTATATGAAAACCTTCTGTAGTTCTAAGTCAAAGGTGCCAAGTTCCCTTAATTCGAAATATAATATATGTATTACTGTATTACTATAGATGATTTTATTATAAGAAATAAGACACACATTAATATTATAGAAATAGAGAGACAGGAACAATTTTTTTTTTTCTTTTTACTTTCTTATTCCCATAAAAACCTGAAAACTACGATTATTTTCTTTCCTACACTTCAGATTTTTTCCACAATGCTTCAAGTCACTAATGTAATGAAATGAAATATTTAAATAAAGTTATGAAAGTGCGGTCGTTCTTTCAATTCATTCCGTGAAAGGGAAAAGAGAAAAATTGAAAAATTTAAATTATAACGTTTTTGTTTACTTTTCAACGTCTACTTGTATTAAATATATTTATGATTCCTGTATCACAAACCAAAACTTTAAATAGATTATCTGGCATTTTTTTTTTTTTTTTTTAAGCCCACTGAATGGTTTTTTTTTTTTTTTTTTTAATTCAGTATTGCAATATGAAAGTCTTTAGAACGTCTAAGAAGAATATGATATAATTGTTGGAAAAAAAAAAAATGAAAAAAGAAAAAAAAAATCGCGTTGATCACTTTAATCAGCTTTTTTTAAGCAGCAATTTAAACATAAATGAAAGAGCAGAATTATAAATATTCTGTCTTAATAATAAAACTAATAATTTCATTTCATCCATCATCAATAACAATAACAATAACAATAATGATTACAAAATAAAAATATACAAAATGAATGAAAAATTTCAAGATATGCAAATGTGATCGATTAATTTGTTACTTGTTGTGTATAAATTACGCAGACATGTTGTTTCACAACAATTATTTATTTTTTATGTCGCATAAATCTGTTTGCTTTATACCTTGGCCGTGAAACTGAAAAAAATAAGTAGTACTAACATACGTGGGTTTTATCTGTCATTGAGAACCACGCTCTCCAACAGTAACGACTCACAGCCATAGATCATGCCTTTAGTTATATCCTACACTTTCTAAATTTCCCGAAATTGAAACCTGGAGGCTATATCATAGTCTACGAATTGTCAATAACAACCAATTTGTTGATGACGGATGGTCGAAGAAACATATTCTCCTATTAGTATATTACATGTTTGCAATTCAATTTCATCCTCTTCATTCTACGTGGAATTTCTTAATCTCAGGGAAGTCTTTCAATGTAGGTAGTTGACTGACGGTGAAAGAAAAAAGGAGGTCCATTTTATTTTTTTTATTTAACAAGAAGCAAGCGAATTGCTAATGATGGTGATGGGGTAAATCGACATGGAAATACCCAAACTCAAGAAAAGAAACGTTTAAAATGTCTATACAAATTAAACGAAATTCTGAAATATCTACAATAAATGTTCCTTTTAGTTTTACTTACTTTGAAAGACGAAAAGCGGTCGCTCAGCACTGTGCAGCAGTTTTGAGCGATTTTTGCCTTCCCCGTTATTTATTACATAAATAAACAAGAACAACAAATATAAGATCTGCCAGATTAAAAAAATCCCACGCGACAAAAGGGCAGAGTGTATTTTAATCAGTTGATGACTAAGTCATTGGAGAAAGTGGTAAAGTTCGCCAAAGTAGTTATCAGTCACTAGTTATTTTAGTGTTTATACCTGCCGGGAAAAGACCCTATGCGAGAAGGGGTGGGATTTTGAAGAAAAAGTCCTCTTTGAGATGGAGGTGTTGAACTATTATTATCATCTTTGAGGGGGCACTAAAAAAAGTATTGAAACACTTTGTAAATCCAATTATGGGATTAAAGAATTTAGTTAAGAATTCTTGTTCTCAGCAGTTGAATGTAGATTTCTATCAGGGCGAACATTTCAAATTTTGGGAAAGTTAATTAGTTAGGTTACTGATCTCTGAGACATACTTATAGATCTTTGTTAGTTTATTGCGTAGAAAAGGAGGGTTAGTTATGTTAGAAAGCCAGTTATTTGGGATTGGGTCGAGAAGTTAAATATACCATTCTGCAGTTAGATGACAAAGATGCTATAAACGTGAGGGAGAACCCTCTTCCCCACAAGGACCCTGAGAAAAATGGAAGCAATGAAAGGCGATGCAAGTAGGTTGGAAAGGGACTATGACCTGTTAGAAAAGCTGTTACGGCCTAAAGCTGTTATATCTAAAAAACTGAAAGAGATTCTTCTGTTTAAATTGTAGATGTAACGACTTTTAGTTGAGTGATCCAAATGTTCTTGCCATTCTTTAATGAGATGAGCTTTAAGATCTATTTTAACGTATGGTGGAAGAGGACGAGCGTGGTCAACTAAGTCTATTTCAGTGGTTGCCTTTGCTTCGTCTGCTAATTCATTGCCAGCGACTTCCCTGTGAGCCATGACATGGGTCAATGAGGTTCTTCCGAATAGACCTACTAGACTAATTTTAATACAAGAAACAAGAGGGTAGTTGATTCTGTGGCGATAGATTGCCTGTAAGCCCGAGTGACTTTTACTGATTATTGGCACATGATTGTACTGTCTCATGTTTTCCTGAACTCATTTAGGGGTTTGGAGGAGAGCGAATAATTCTGCTTGGAATGCAGTGTTGCAGTCTCCAAGTCTTGCAGCCCACCAATGTATAAAAACCCTTTTCGAGAAAACGCAGTGAGTTGCGGCCACTCTCTGGCCTTCCTCTTGCAGCCATCAATGAAAATCTTCCTTGGAAGCAGAAAGAGAAAAGTCATTTTTATTTAGATTAATTTGAGCATGCGAAGTATCCTTCTTGGGGGGGAAAAACCAGCTGCCTATGTTTTGTTGTATTTCACTGTCAAGAAAAAGCTGTTGTTGAAGTGAGGTGTTATGTAGTTGTAAAATGCCTCAATATTGAGGCAGTTTACTTACCACGACCATGTAGATGAATGTTACCAGTTGTAATTGCGTAACATTCCACTGTATGCCTCTGTTACACAGCCATAGCTGATAACATTTCTCAACATGGTTGAGGAAAATAAATTCCTTCCATAATGTTGTGTATTCTTACACAAAATTTTTTACAGTGCATAGTTGGCACGAAAAATCAACCTTATACTCCAATCTACTTAAAATATCTTAAAATATTCTGTCAAATCCGTAAAAACTTTTACATTTTTAAAAACCTACTCTTAAGCTAGAGATTCTTTCTCGATAGCATGTAGAAACCATTTGCCAATCTTTGTATCTGAGACCATCAGTATTCGTAAATTGGATGGCTTCTGAATATTAGTTGGCTATATCTTCCAAATATATATTGGTGATGGTTTCTGGATATTATTGGCGATATCTTCTGCAGATAGATTGATAATGGCGTTTGTATATTTGTTTGCAATATCTTCCGAATATATGTTGATGATGGTTTTTGAATATTTGTTGGCGATATCTTCAGGGTACATATTCATGATGGCTTCTTACTATCTGTTGACGATATCTTTCTGAATATGTATTGATTTTAGCTTTTGAATATTTTTTGGCGATAACTTGAGGATATATATAGATTATGGTTACTGAATATTTGTTGACAAGGCCTCAAGGATATACATGGATTATGGCTTCTAAATATTTGTTGGCTATTTCCTCTGGATATGTATTGGTAATGGCTTCTAGATAGATGGCTACATAAAGCTTCTTAATGGTGATGGTGATGTCTTCTGAACAATTGGTGAAGGTTTCTATACATCTATATGTATGCATATACAGTCGGTAACAAAAATGTCCAAACACTAGCAAAAATTCCTATGTACAAAAAGTACACTTCATACGGTTTTGTTAAATAAATCCTTGTCGAATCCTCTTTTAGTCAGTCTAAGAACATGATTCCATAAGGATTTATTTAACAGAACCGCATGAAGTGTACTTTTTTTACATGGGAATTTTTGTTAGTGTTCGTACACTTTTGTTACCCGACTGTATATATAATTTTTTTCTTTTAAGTTACAAGATTGTAATATATAAATCAGTCCTGTCGTACTAAATTAAATTCTGTCAAAGACAGATATATATATATATATATATATATATATATATTTTAATTAAGTGTACTATTTGATGCATTCACAATTTATAAATAATATACACTGTTAGTGAAAGTTGAGAATATAAATTTTAAAGATTGTTGAAAGTTGTGAGAGAAAACTCTCTGAATAAATTGAAATATGTCTTTAATTTAACAGCAGACTTAAATGTTTTATACATATAACTACAATATTCATACAGGACGTTGATAAGGGCGATGATCCCCTCACATAGAAACATATGTCAAATAAAAATACTTCTATTACTAATTTCAACCCTTTTAAAGTAGATCGGAAATGTTCGAACATAACATGTCTGGTCTTACATCTTAAACTCTGATAATAAGCTTTTTTCGCATAGTATAATATGAGAAAGTTATGTAAATGGCACACAGACAAGTTTATTATTTTTAAGTATTCTAGAGTTTACAAAAAATGTCAGTATCTCGTCCGACAGCTGTTTATTTTATCTTATTTTAAGTGCAGTGGTCAACTGTATTTTATAACATTTTATTATTAGCAATTATAATTCTACATTTTTTCCATAAAAGAATAGTAAACTATATTACACAGATAATTAAATTTAGTCACAAAGAATCATTAGTAAAATCATTATTAAAAATCTGTTGAAAAGTTCATTTTACTTACAGTCAATTAATTTAATTTTCCAGAAAATACAGTTTTTGTGAATTTGGGATAAATACCATCAATAATAAATAGCATCACAATAGCCCATATAAAGATATCTGAAAAATCAAATTTGGCGGAAAATTTTTGAATAAATTTAAAATAGATAAATCTTCCAACTATAAATTCCGAATTCTGAACGCTTTTCATCAACCATTATAGCTGTTTGACATCGTATACATCACTACACCAGAAGAAACCTGTTTTGCAAATTAGAAATATCAAAATATATATACTTGGCATATCTTTATTCTACGCAATAAAATACATACCATTACTTCCTTTCCATTCTTCCATCTGATAAATGCCAATAACCGTGTCTCTCCTTGTAAACAAGTAGTTATGCAAGTTGCTTAAAAGAAAAACAATAAAACACTGTAATGATGTAAGCGTATTGCTTAGAATTACATCTCAAAAAATTCCTAAGGCGTGAACTTCATTTGCAAAAGCAATTGCGAAAAATAAAAAGAGTTTTGAGCACGTTAGTGAACGATTTCTCCAAAATTAAATAAATTCATGGATTTATAGATATAATAAAATAATCAATATATAAATAACATTGTGGCAAAATTATTTAGCATGAATTTGTTATAATTTATATAGTTGTTATCCTTTTTAAATTATATATATTATTTAATTTATTATAAAAGTTTTAATAGAGTGTTTAGCCTCTAATTTAGTTAAACCTTTTGTACATAATTTGACGGTTTATAGCGGGGGCCATAACAAAACGATCAAGCGGCGATCCTCAAACAAAAAAAAGGAGGTAGATTGGAGGTAGACTCCGTAGTATTTGTCTAAAATTAATCCTCAGATTTAACTTAAAAGAACAAAAAAGACAACAACACATCTTTTCTCAATGTAAAACTACAGCATTTTACCTCAAGAAATTTTCGTCATCTTACTCCAGAACGTTGAACAAGACGTATCCACTTAATAACTTACAAAATGAGGAACAACCCCCTTTATAGATTTGACGGACAAATCAGACACTATACTTTGCAACAGGTCATACTATTTTTTTCAGACACTGATTTTACCACCGTTACCAATTTTTATTTATCACATTCTGAATATATAAAGCTAAATCGGTGTATATTTGTCCAGATTATTAGATTTTATCGAAAGTTGGTACACTTATTAATCAGGGCAAACTCTAGCTTGTACCATATTTTTTAATTCAATCAGATTCAAATCAGGTTCAAAAAAAGGTTAAATAAAAACCTCATTGTAACTTTAAAATTATAATTAAAAAAAAAAAAAAATGGTGCTAAAAATAAATAAATATATTTCATTTTATGTCGAAGAAAATTGAACGTACAAACTTTTTTTTTTTCTGTAAGTAATTAAAATAAAATTATTCAAAAAAATCATGTTAAATAAATGGGGCAGCTTCAGTATAGAATCCTTTGCGGAATTTAGCACCGGAATAACACGTTTTAATTGCCGTTTCACTGGAATTGGACGTTTCTCGGCAAGATGTTTACTTATAAAATTGCGATAGCAATTTTAACTCATCGCCAAAATTTAAAAGTCGCCAAGGGGCTAAAGCTATATGAAAGAAATTTTAAGAAATGAATACAGTAACCGATGCTAGGGTATGAAACACAGTTACTGCATATGAAAGAATATATTTAAATAGAAGAATATGGAAGAGTAGGTGGAATTTATTCGAACTAAATTAAATTCTGTTTTGTGCAAAATTTTATATATGTTACTAAGTAAACAAAAATAGGCTTAGTTTCTTTCTTTTCTTTCTTTCTTTCTTTTTTTTTTTTTTGTGTGTGTGTGTGTGTGTGTGTAGCCGATTGACAAATAAGATGCGACATTTTTGCTGCCAGTTGTAAAATACAGAACTATTTCACCGCTAATTAAAATAAATTACGTTTAATTGTAAGTAATAGCTGAAACACATAATTTTGTTTTCGCATGGGACATTTTTGTGCCACTACAAGGTTAATTAATGGAATTTCACCTTCTGAAACTCCCGGGTGGGGGTAAAGTGGTGAGTTCCTTAATTTCTTTAATTCACCACTTTAGTTTATTTAGTCATCTTATGGCGAATGGACTCTATTTTATTTGTTCAGGTCTAGGTTAAATGATGTTTTAAAGCGTATTTACAAATGGTTAATATTAGTTCTACTAACCAACATTTTCCTACGTACGTAATCACCAGTGTTGTCAGATTTGGGGACTTTTCCGCAAATTCTTATGTACTCGCTCTCATCTGGAACGGTTGGTAAGTTTGTGAATATCACGCTTAAAAAAAGGGGAAATTAAATTAGAAATATCAGTGGTATCGTTACAAATAAAGTACCAAATAAAAGGTGCGATTTTTCTGAATCCGACGGATTTGCTTATTGATCGAACAATTAGACTTTTTAAAATTAAATAAAGTATTAAAATTAGGTGGCAACACTACATTTATGAAAACTTACAGCAGACGATTGTCTGGACACCGTCTGGAGAGAAAAGAAAACATCTACTACTCATTAAGTCGCATTTTTTTGAAGTGGGATTAAAAATTGCAGTTTTCAATTTTTTTTTCAAATTTTCTCTCACGAACACAAAAATTAATATACAGCCAGCACAACACAAGACCAACTTGCAGTTCAAATTTCATCAATTTTGGTTGATAAACAAAAGAGTTACTTTTTTTTTTTCAAATTAAGTTTAATTCTAATTTCGAAAAGATTTATTTGTTGCGATACATTAAGAATTTGGGTTTTAAAAGTTTTTTTTAAATAGTTTATTTATTCAATATACACTACTAAATTTTAATTGTAACGATTAACTAATCACTTCGAAAGTAATCGTCTATTACATATGTTAAATAACACTTATTAAAATTATTGGTGACTATTGAATAAAAAAGTCCTCAAGGCTGGCAACACTGATAATCACCAATGGTTAGATAACAGCACTGTAAAAATAATATAAATTTAAAAAGAGGAATGGATTTTTTTTTATTTATTTTTTTTTTTTTTCGCGTACAATTAAATTTTTAAATCGTTTTAAACATTTGAAGAAATGAATATAGTTAGAAATAGATGACTTATCAAAAATTTCTGAAAACAGAGATATATAGAAAGTAACTAAACTTTGTGTAAACAACTCCAAATAATAAATAATTTCTTTTATCATGACTGTACAGAAGAGTTTTTGTTAAAAGGAAATTCTATGTCCGAAGCCTGATTAACGCATAGGCCAACTGGGCATGCCCCAGGAACTGAGGGGCCCAAACTGTTGTTTACAGATTTAATAATAATAATAATAATAATAATAATTAAATATATATAAAAATGCTCTTGAAAATAGCACTTCATGAGAATTTTTATTCTAAAAGCAAAACATATAAAAAGTTTTACAATGGTAATATTATACTCAAATATGCCTGTTTGGGTGAAATTAGGAAAAAAATAAGGCCTATTTTCAAAAAGTGGCAAAAACCACGGAGATAATGATAGTTAAGAGGCCTGAATGTGCATCGAAGACTATAGGCCCATTTTTGGCTTGTTCGAGCTATGTCTATAATCGGCAGCAAAGTTATTGAAGCGCTAGCAATTCTTATTTAAAGGATATGCACCTAATATTGTTTTGTTAAGTAAATATTTGCCGAGTCATATGATCTTTGTCTTTATTCTGTTATAAAAAAGTAAGTTGATAAAAATTAGCGATCAAATTAAAAAATATAGGGGAAAACCGTGTATTAAGGACCATCGTGTAATACGGACCATGAAGAAATTTGTATGTTCAACACTAGATGGTGAAACCATCTCACTGCGTTTAGTGAATATTATTGTTATCTAAAGCAGGAAGTGATTTGTACATGCGTACCGGTATTTGGACGATTATGAAATTGAGTTTTCGGTTTATATGATCACTGATGTAACAAGTATGTTAAAATGAAAGTATTACTTTCTACTGTTAGGTAATTGTAATATAATTTTTGTGTTAATAGTTGCAAATGTACTTATTTTATGAATAATTTAGACATGCGTTTCATGGGCATCAATTTGCATATCGATTTTTGATTGGAAACCACGTTGCTCTGTTTACGCGTATAATATGAACCATGCTGTGTTGAGTAATATGGACCAGTGGTCCATAATAAAAACAGAGAGATTTTGTTAATGCTCGGCGTACATATGTCACATACTCAAAATCTTGAGGCTATAGAATAGGCCAGGGAAGCAGAGGTAATCAAATTATCACTTCTTTCGCACACTACCCATTGGATATAATCTTTAGACCTCCCCCTTTTTTTTCGTCCATTAACATTTTTTTTCCCGTCCATTTCTACTATTCCCAAGAGATGTATGTACAAGTGTGTCAACTGTTGGGTAGCGGGAAGGACCACTATGGACTACTTGTGGACCACCGTGGTCCATATTACACATAGGTTCGTGTAATATGGACCGCCGATACGTAAATAAAATAATTATTTTCTGCAACTATTAACAGTTCCCAGAGTACTTTACCAAGTTTAAACTATGTAACTATGCAATTGTAATGAGCAGCCACCAAATTAAATCTTTTTATTTTAATAATTTAAGTTTTATGAGCATTCTTGCTTAGGGGTCCATAATACACGGTTCTCTCCTATATCTGAAAAATGAGGATGTGTGCTTAATAATTTTGTTGCTGCCGACACTGTATAGCACCGAAATTAACAGAACTATTTTTAGAAAATATTTCAGGATTATTTGTATAAGAAAGAGAAATGCTGCATGTAATAATCATTTACTAGAGGTAATAATGTTAGTTCTAATACATTATTGTGTTATTATTTAATAATAATAATAATAATCTTTCAAAATAATACATTTGAAAACCAGAAAGTAAACCTTATAATTTACATTTTTTTTAAACGTAAATTTTATTATATTTGTATTAAATAAAAGGATTTTTAATTACGATGTTCGAGCAAGTTTTAAAATAATCTGTTCGATTGCTGATATATGAATGAAATATTAAGCATTCTCAAAAGAACGACCTGGTGTAAATTGAAAATTTCAATATTATTAAAAGGAAATTCTAAGTTTTTATGCATTTAGTAATTTTTGCTACCAAAAAGAAAAGAAAAGATAAAAGATTTAAAATATTTTTGAAACAATAAATGCAGATTATAAAATAATCTTTTATATTATACAGTTACATTTTTTTTACAAATCATAGCAATATTTAGTAAAAAGGGTTTCCATATTCATTTTCTATACAGATGTATATGTGGCTATAAATTTGTCAATTAATATCAGCAAAGTCCTTTTACTTCATAGAGAATTTTAAAATAATTGAATTTTCAGATATCCTTAAATATATTTTCTAATTAAAAACACATTATTGGAAATGAGATTTCTTTAAAAATATCCAAACGTTATTAATAAATGTTTGTGTTTGTTGTATGTTTATTTATCTAAACTCTGGCTTTTACATAAATACGTTTAGATATTTGCACATATCTATCATTTTTTTAAAGTGTATTGTAATGTATTCTTCTTAAAAATTATCAGAAAAAAAATATATAGTTAAAAAAAAAAAAAAAAAAAAGGGGAAAAAAAAAAAAAAGAAAGAAAGAAAGAAAGAAACTAAAATGCATAATGGCCTAAGGCATTATTATTATTATTATTATTATTATTATTATTATTTTGATTACGCAATTATTTAAGAAATTAAACAAACCTTTCATTTTGTTGATGTTGGTCTGTATAAATGGTAATGGATTTATTATTCTGGTATGCGGCATTGCCCGTTAATTACGATAAGGTATATAGGTCATCTTCTTATAAAGCCAACATATCAATGACCTACATTATCTCCTATGACCCCAGAATTATAATAATAATTGGCAAGAAAAACGAGTCTCTGAACTCCGAATATTCTTTCCATGACTTGTCAATCAAATAGAAAAATTGCATCTCCATAGATCTAACTGTGTCTGTCGTTTATTTGTAACAGAGAGATCTTTAAAAAACTCATAATCATTCAGAGCACGATGGTTGGTTGGTTAATTTGTTGAGGTTTTTTTTTTTTTTTTTTACGTCGCACTAGTGCTGCGCAACAGAGCATGATGGTTGTGGTTGGGTTTTACGTCGCACTAATGCTGCGCAGGTGGGCAATTGGCGACGGTCTGGGACACCCCCCTAGAGGTGGTCCACAGAGTATGATGGAAATTTCAATGAAAATATAATTTAATTCTCATTTTTAATGAATAATTCACTCTAATTTATAATATATATATATCAGGTATACCGGAAAGTTATGTGGTTTTGAATTAATAAAATGAAACCGGAAAATTTTGTTTAACAGTGTTTACATGGTACTTTACAAATAACCATCTTATAAATTACCTAAGAATATCTTAAATTTTATCCAGGATAAATTTCCGATGTCAGTATTTAATTCAAAACGACAGAACTTTCCGGTACACCTAATATATATAAATTTTCAGAACTGTTTAAGGCTAAAGTTTATTATTATTATTATTATTATTGTTAAGTATTACATTTGAATTTTACTTTATAATATTCCATGTAAAGTTAAGATACTTTATCATATACAGAAAATTACCTTTATATTATAGCTTGATTTTTCAATTAATTATACTAATTTTTTTTCTATAGGACAACGCTTCAATATGTCTAAGACAAGAATTAGCACCTCGGTTTGGACCTTAAAATATTTTATTGATATTTTCGGTACTCTGTTTAACGAAGTAGCGAATATGTTTGTTATATGGATAATTCTAAAACTAGAGATTAATTCTTTATAGTATTTTAAACTATATAGAGAGAAATGTTAAATTTATTACGTACTAAATATTATGCAAAAAAGTGTTAAATTATACTAATATATAATATATATTAATTTGTCACGCAATTGCTCTATTTGAAATAAATAAATGAATAAATAAAATAAAATAGGTAAATAAACAAACAAAAAATAAGCCATTTTTACAGTTTCAATAAGGATAATGAAATAAAATTGTAAAATTTAATAAATTTATATAGTTTTGGAAAGAAATGAAACATTAAATTTACTTGAAAAGTTTTTAAATTCTTGTTTCTATTCTTGTTTAAAAGGTGGAATCGTAAATGAAAATTAAACAAGAAAAAAAAAAAAAAAATTGCATTTTTTTACAGGCTTTCCAACTATACATAGACG
Organism: Salticus scenicus; assembly: GCA_963930645.1. NCBI lineage: Eukaryota > Metazoa > Arthropoda > Arachnida > Araneae > Salticidae > Salticus > Salticus scenicus. The sequence goes on from OZ005652.1 coordinate 199,180,559, forward strand.
TTATATCGTTTAACATTCAATGTATTTTACTTACACGATGATACTTTAAACATTTCAGCGGCAATGTAATCACGCTTATTTAAAATCAAAAGCCACCAGAACTGGAGAACAAGATTAGAAGAAAAGAAATAAATGAATTCTTCCGGCTAAGTCTAAAAAGTAAAATTTTATTTAAAATTTCCGGTATGAACTTTGCAAATTAGCAATTAAAAAATTGTGGTGTAAAATATGCCCCACCGCTCTTGGAAAGGTTAAAAGTTAAAACACATTTTGTCTTTTATTAGGAAGGGATAATGCGCTAATATTTTTTTTAACATATTTTTCTTTATTACTTACGTTGCCGCTTTGACTGCAGCACTCGTGCTTACTTTGTTCGCCTGATGAAGGGTCGTGTGTTTTTTAGACCCGAAACAATTGTTGCGAGTTTATTGCATTTTATGGTGTTTATTCAAAGTTTGTAAGTAATAATTTTTACAACGCCAGTTTTGTGATGCTTCTTTATTAAATATTTTTCTTTACTTTTCCTCAAAAACAATACAATAGATTGTCCTTTTATAGCCCTGTATACCATTTAATTTCGAATAAAAATGTCGTGTAAATTCTTATTGTTGTTTTATTTCTTCCGTGCGTCATTAAAGTATTAAAAATAAATGTCTTTTCTGGGGATGTTTTTTCTTTGATGCCATCTATGAATATGAATATTATGTCATTTGAATCCTGAAAAAGAGTTTAATTTTTAATAGCATTTCTTTCCCTTCATTATTTGCTGATATAAAACGCATAGAAAGCTTAACAGGTAAATGATATCAGTTCCTCATATCTCAGTGATACCAGATATATTGAAAAATAAGAAAGAAATGAAAAACCTCTCTCTAACCTCTGAAGCTCCGATCTGATATAATTATAATCCTACCTAACAATTAGGCACATACTTATACTATTCAATTACGAAAATATCTCGCTTGGAAAGAAATTCTTCCCGAGGCCCACAGACACTATGGCGCGAGTTTAATTTTCTTTTTATTTACTGCATTTTTTTAGGCATAAAAATGCTTGCGGGTTCTCTGTGAAAGGGTGTTGTCCTCTGTCGATCGCTGGGCATTTCATCACATCGGAGAGGTAAAAACCGGATGCTTTTGGGGACGTACCTGGGGTACGTGGAAGACGGATCGCTTCAGTAGGACTACGAAAACATGCCGAGCCCATCCAAGGACAACGTTTCACAACTGACGGTACTTCGAACGAATTCCTAAGAGGATAATACCAGGCTGGGAAAGAATATGGGAAAGGGTTTCCCAGAGTACATCTTTTCGCCTTTTTCGGATGATATTAATTTAGAAATACTTCGCGTGTAAGCAGTTTGATTATAAATGAATAAAAACAGTGTATACGTAAACACTATTAATTCCAAAAAATAGCACAGAAATTTCTTCAGATCATAATCCTTCATGATATAAAAAGAAATAGTCACGAATGCTGGGTACAACCAAGTGCGTAACTGCGCTCATGTTACATTTGTAACAGGGTCATAGAAAAAGGGGAAGGATCACGGGGATCAAGCTTTCTCCATTAGATATAGCGAAATTTATTTTTAATGCCAAACAAAAGGAATATCGCTTAAAAAAATGGTCATTTATATGTGAATATTTGTAATTAATATTAATAACGACTAAATTTTAATTAACATTTAGTTAGTAGTTGATTTCTTTGAAAATAATAATAATAATAATAATAATACAAACCCCATAGCAGAAAATGCGAGACGCGCGACGTACGTCGCAGATTTTTTTTTTTTTTTTTAGTCTGCAGATTGTTTCCAAATCAGCATTATGTAGGAATTCGAAATCTCCCAATTTTGGCATGTAAGATACAGATTGCCAATCTTTTTCCATCCACAACATAAATGTCAATATTCTTTTTAAACATGCTTTATTAAATGCTAGAACCTATAAAGAGGTAGAACTGTTCAATATTTCTCACTCGTGTAATTTTTTTGTGACCCCCCCCCCCCCCCTTCCCCGTCAACTCTATTCCCATTTAACGATCGGCTATCAAACAGATCGCGGAATCCTTGAGATTTCCATTTTTTCCCCATCAGCAACATAAATGTCAGTAATATTTTTTTAAAACTTAGTTAATTAGATTCTATAACTTACAAAGAAGTAGAACTGTTCAATATCTCACTTATATCCCCCCCCCCCCCAACAGCTAACAATCGGTGATTGAACGTTCCGCACAAAAGCGTTGTAATTTTTGAGCTTTCTCCATCCACATCATAAATGTTAATATTCATTTGAAACATTAGATAAATGCAAACTTGTGATAAAAATATGCTTACTGAATCCGGTAACTTTTATTGTCCGTATCTCACTGTGAAATTATGCTGCAGATTATTTTCTAATGCGTGAATAGTTGTCGCAGATTGACAGAAAAATTTCTGCTACTGGGAATACAAATAAATAAAAATAGCCATTTTGAAATGAAAATGTTTGATCCCTTCCCATTATTTTAGAATTCCTGCGCTCCTTATTCGTATCTACTACATCTTTTAGCCTTATGAAAGATCGTGCTCTATTACTTTTCACTCGAAACAATTTTTACTTTTCTTTTTTTCAATTTATTGTCTTTGCTTACAAAATTTTTTATTCTTTTTCTTTTAATGCCAGCATTTTTGTTTATATAGGCATTTTTCTGCAGTTTGATTATCAACAAATTGAATTATAATTTTAAACTGTAATATACAGTCGGTAACAAAAGTATCCGAACAGTAGCAAAAATTCCTATATAAAAAAAGTACAGTTAATAGTGTTTTGTTAAATAAATCCTTGTCAAATCATGTTCTTAGTCAGTCTAAAAAATTAATTTGATGATATATATATTTTTTAAATTATTAATTTAACAATTTTTTTTTTTTTTTTTTTTTTTTTGTTTAAATAAAATATTTTAAAAATAAATTGTTTGATCATTTATTATTAAACAGAAATTAAACTTTTATCTGTAATCTTTTTTTTCTTTATAAATTATTTATTTATTCTTCTTTATATAATTTCTTGTTATTGAGTATATATCTATTTAACTTATATATATATATATATATTCTATTTTCTTATTCATTAAATTTAACTCTTTTGCTTCAATTAAAATAAAAAATATTTTAAAAATAGGCAATTAAATTTTAAAATCGAAATGCTTATTTTTGAAATATTTATTTAAATTCACACTCAAACAAAAGTTAAATTAAAGCTAAATTAAAACTTACTAATGGCAAATTATTTATTTTAAACAAATTTTTTAGAAATTTATATATTAAAAAAAAAAAAAAAAAAAAAAAATCTGATAAAGGACTTAACGGGGAATAAACCCGAGTACTGTCGGTCTGAAACGGAATGTCACTGGCTGACATACGAAGCTTTTCTTAAGTTATTTATTTTAGTCCTTAAATTAGCATTTTTTTACAATTATTTTATTATGAACTATGAATTTACATGATTTAATTTAGAATTTTTTGCTCTGAGGACGTCAAAGTTCATTATTTTCAGAAAGTTATTCTTTAATCTTTAATTTTAGGGTTACTTTTGTTTTATTGTTTTAAGGTAAAAGCAACAGACCTATCGTCACTCCTAAACTTCCTAATCAAATATGTTTAAAACAAATGATTAAATGTATACAGTGTTCACACAAAAAAATAATATTTTTGAAAGTTCTTTTCAAAAAAGTATAACTTATGTACATCATTTTTACTGTTTAAATCACCAGTTTTTATTAAAAAATGACTGACAATATTTTAGCGTATTCACTCTCGACTCACTGCGATTGGTCAATTAATATTCGAAGCTGGCACTCGCAGTTTGGCTTCCGCTCACGGTTTCCGGCCAAAACTGAGTGTCATAAACATTTTGGTGAGATCTTGCAAATTCGACATCGAGAAATTGTCACTTTGAAAACATTACGACGACTTCGTTGTACGACCCCAGAACAAATATTAAGGGCACGGTTAACAAATGCACGGGCGTTGCTCGGCCAGCGCGTTCTCCTCGGATCGCGCACCAATGAATATGTCTGTTTAATTGTTGAAAAGCGAGTGGCCCGCCATCACTCACCAGTAACTATGGTCTATGAACTGTGGCATCCTGTTAAAACTTCATGAAGTGCTGTACCCGAATATGTCATCCAATCGCTGTTCTATTCAATGCCTAGGCAGATAAGTGTAGTTATTACTCCCAGAGGTCGCTGCTTTATGTACTGTTTTCTCAGGATATATTACTCAAAACTTCTTGAAAATTTAACCAATTGCTCTTCCTATTATAATGTATGTTCCAATAAATATCATTCTTATATTCCCATTCCTTCTTGGTGTTGCAATTTTCACAAACATGTGTGTATAATACATATAAGAGCACTTCTCTCTCATTTCTTTATGCACTGAAGACCGTACGCTCAATGCTACCGAAACAGCTGTCTGCTTCCCAATTTTTTTTTTCTCTTTGGCGTTCCTGACGTTGTAGTTTTTACTTGTTTTAAAATTTTTCGAATTGTTATTATTATTATTATTATTATTATTTTGTTTTGTTTTGTTTATAATTACTTCCTTCAATATCAAGTTTTCACCTGATTTACATGTGTTAAGCTCTTCCTAATCCAAAAGACTGGTTTTTGGAAATTGACTGGTATGTTTGTGTGTGTAACTATGAGTGTGAGGAATCTAAGAACGAAGATAGAATGACGAATGCTCAGAATTACGACAGGTACAGTGCACGCATCATTTTGTCAACTTTTGTTGAAAATTGGAAAACCGGAAGTGAGACCATTTGTCCGTATCCCTAAAACAGATCTAACGATTTGCTTCATCGTTTCTATAAAAAACACCTTTTTAAATGTTCTTTTGTATTAATTTGGTACTCCAGGAAAATTGACAGGTGTTCTGTATAAGTGGATCAATTTTGGTTTGAGTAAATGTGTTTCTTGAAAAACGGCTCTGTGTATTTTCTTTATCACTAAACCTACCACGACGTGTCAAATTACTCATTTTAAACTTTTTGTCAGAATTTCTTGCAAATAACATTATCACATCGTCCATGTTTCATGTACCAAATTGTGTTAAATAATATGTTTTTGCTATACATAGTAATATATATAACATTTTAAAGACGGGTCTCTTAACCCGCTGTGGTAGGAATAGGTAGGTTTAGTGTTAAACTCGCCCCATTAACTCCATTTTAGATTGCCTTTCGTATATAATTATTGGTTTCCTGTGAACATATGAATTTGCTAAGTTTCGGTGAAAATCGGAAGTGAAACCGAAAATCAATATCTCAAAAATGGCTCAAACGATATGCATCATAAATTTTTTATAAACACTTTATAAGATGTCTTTTCGCATGTGGTTCAGGGTGCAAACTACCTAACATGGAAAAATCCTCAAAACTGCGACTTGCATGCAGATAGATTATGCATATACTTATACATATGTATATACTTATTAATGATATATGTATATCATATGGCTACCTGTAATAAGTGATATTTTGAGAGTTCTTAATACATTATAAGACAAATTAAACATTCAAAATGAGAAATTTCTATACAAATAAAATAACTTAACATGAAATTCAGAGACAGCAAATTTTTCCCAAAACCTTGAATTCAAGGGTAGCCCCTGAAAGTTTCACTCCTGTTGGTTACTATAGGAAAATTGGTAAGTGTTCTGATTCAGATTTAGATCTCGGAAATTGGTATTTCAAAAAATGGCTTTACCGATTTTTTTTTTTTTTTTTACTTGCTATGTAAACTCTTTTTTATGTCTTTAAAACGCATGTATTATTTTCTGTAACAAAAAAATTGTTAAGTGTTCGATTTGTTAGCGTGGTCAGAAGACATGCAATCGACCCATCTTCAAAAAATGTGTATAATATGTATAGTAATTGAAGTCATGCGGTTGTTACACACCGGCTATTATGTTATAATATTACCAATAATTAAAGATATTTTAATTTATACAATTTCATTACGAATTAACTTAATTTACAATATGCCAATTTTTAGTTTAAAAACTGATACATATATATAGATACATAAAAGTCTAAAATAACTATCCAATAGCAAAGAAAACACTTAATCAGTAAAACAACAAAAATGATCGATAGAAATATAAATTGAATCAAAAATTAATATTTAGCTAATATTTAACTACTGTAGGAACAAAAATATAATAATGTTTTGCATCAATGGTATTCAGCAATCATTAAAGTGAAAGTTTTGTTTATAAATACTTAAAAATTCGCTTAACAAATCTGTTAATCAAAAGTGCAGATAGGAAAATCGAAAATGTTTGTGAATATCAAAAATCAATAAATCATTAAATATTTGTCAAATATTTCGAAATTACCGTTTATATAAAAAAGAGAGAAATTAACAATAAAAATATTATTATGATATCATGTACAGTCGGTAACAAAAGTGTCCGAACACTAGCAAAATTTCCTATGTAAATAAAGTACACTTCATACGATTTTGTTAAATAAATCCTTGTTGAATCTTGTTCTTAGTCAGTGTAAGAACATGATTCGATAAGGATTTATTTAACAAAACCGTATGAAATGAAATTTTTTAAAATAGGAATTTTTGCTAGTGTTCGGACACTTTTCTTACCGACTGTACCTATGTTGCAGATGACATTAAAATGATACAAAAATCTCTGTTCAATAGTGCTTTTCTCCGAAACTCGCGTTGCTGAGGGCTAAGACCCTTTAGAAAGACTCCCACCCACACCTTAAAAAGGAGTCCTTGAATAGTCAATCGGCCTAGGAAAAACACACACACACACAAACACACACACACTATATTTTTACCAATTTTTATTATTTTACTGAATGAAATACCGCATCGTATGGACCATAGCTAAATCAATCAATGTCATAAAAATATCGATTATCGATTTCATCTTTTTCATATCAAACATGCAAAATAATTTTACAGTAAAGATTAGGAAATGCCAAAAACTTTGTGCTTTACTTAAATGTGCCTTTGCATTTAAATATTAGTTTCTTTTTTTTTTTCCTACAGTATTTAGATAAAGACAAAAGGTACGCAATCTCTTATCCCTCCATTTCAAAATCATTATTAAAAGTTAATTGAATATATCTAACTGTAACATCACCTAAAATAAGGTGTTCATTACTCGTATTTGACAATATTAAGTATTTTTTGTTGCTCATTATTGTTATTATTTTCATAATAAGTATAATGCTTACGATGTCTTAATCGATAAAATAAACAATGATGTTTAAATATATATATATATATTAAATGCCACAAATCTGATGAATAAAAATTGAAAATATAAAATACTCTTTTTAAAATAACCATATTAAGCTTATAATATCGATTTTCTTATTTCCAAGGGTTTTAAACTTTCCATATTTTTGTTAACAATTCTCTTAATCTCGATCTAGTGGAATAGTAGATGACATTTTAATTACTGTTTTAATATATTATGCTATATTTGTGTCGTAGTATATATATATATATATATATATAATATACTAAACAATGTCTCAAAATTATAGAAAATACATTACTGTAAAATAATTTTTAAAGAAGAAAGGAAAAAGAATACAAAAGTACTTACCAGTTGCAGTACGTCCCGCATTGAGATGAGAAAAGGGCTGAAATAATCCCCATAAATCACTGCTATTTGATATTGCTGTCTCTAACATAATAGCGGTAAACATAGAAGAACCATCCAATGACATACACTGAAGCACAATTTCTTCTAAAAGGTTCTCAATAGCAGCAGTCAAATAAATTGCTGCATATTGATGTACAAATGATCCTATTCTAACGTCACACATCCATCTATGAAATCGTCCTACTGATAATTGAAGTCCAGCTCTTGCACTTTTACTTAGTTTCATTTGATCACCACTGACAGCAGACATTGCAGCAGCTCTGTGGCATGCTTTTATGCAACTGTCTGCTAAAGCTGGAGACAGTACAACTTTCAAAGATCCACTAACTTCCTGTTTTGTACACATTCCGAGTGTTTTAGAAAATCTCTGAGTTTCTCTAGCAATTCTCACAAGAGGTCGTTGCAACAAATAGGCAAGTCGAGGAACAGTTTCCATTGAAATTTGCCCTAAATGTTCACGAAGCCTTCCATTTTGCATTACTTTTAATATATCGTGGTTGGACCACGGGACTCTTTGTAATTCTACTAGTCTTGTGTGATTATCCACCCATACGAATTCGTCCGCACTGGTAATATTTGTGTTAATAGTTTCAAGGCTCGAATGCCTTATCAAACGTCTCACTGGTTCAGATTCACTACCACTTACTGATGAATAAGTGGATGTCGAATAACTTGTCCGTGACCCGTGTGTCCAAACAGATAATTGTTCAATGGCTTGTTGAAGATCATCAGCACCACTGCTACCTTCGGCAGGGGTTCTTTGAGATTTTCGTGATGAAGCTGGCCTGCGACAGGATATTTTGGTGGATGAGACATGGTGAGAAGTCAATAATCTTTCATCCTCAGGAACTGATTTCAAAGGAGTGCCTCTACCAAACCTGTGTTCTGAAGAATCTAATCGAGAGTCATCTCTGGCGCTATCAGAATTATAAGAGTCTGAGCCTTTTCCAGAGGTTCGACCTGAGGCACGTGATAGAACGCCATCAGTTGGAGAAGAACTCAAGTAAGAAGACTGACCATCACTCATGCTGGCATGACCAGATGACCTGCTGCAATAATGTAATTGAATATTATTGCAATAATGTTACTGAATATAAAATTAGTATTTCAGCAATATCAATATTACAAGTGATGGCATTTTATTGGGTTGACCATAAATCTTATTACATTTTCCCTTTAAGTAAAAATAAAATAAATTATATATCTAATCACTTTAACTTATTTACTTTACTAATATTTCATAGATTTAGAACTTTCGGGTCATATATTAATTGTTTCTGTAGATTGAAAATTTTATTTTATGTTTTAGATTACCATTAGTTATTTGGAGAACTACATGTGCGATACCCTGCAATTTCTAAAATGAAATTTAGCTAAATGTTTTTTTATATACGTTTTAGCAAATCATTGTCATCCATTACTGATTGCTGTATGGTCTAACACCATAATTTATTATTTTTAAATACTAAATTAACAAAAGATAATGAAAGTAATTATAATATATATATATTTTAATTCGATACTTATTAAGAAATATATAATATCAAAAAGTAAGTTTGGCAGAATAATGGCTACTTTTCATTAAGTTAAAAGCTCAAAATGTCTATATTGTGAAAAGCTCTACAGGTTTATTGGTTATTCCAGAATAGCATTTATTTAAGTTTACTTGAGTTTAACTTTAGTGAATAGATTACTACAAAAATTTATTTCAAAGTATGTCAGTAAGGTCTATGATGTAACTCATTATTTATTATATGATTTACAAATCTGACAATCAACAAATAAATGGTCTTGTTTTTGCATGCTTTTGTAGGATTCTATATTTATGAAGTTGCGACATAATAATATAATTTATAAAATAACAAAAATTATCGTTAAATTAAGAATAATAATAACTAGCAAATACAAAATTTTTTAGCTAGGCAATTATCTTCGAATGGTTAGCAGCATTCAATTAAAATACACTAAAATATAGAAATTTTGAAGGTGAACAAAAATTAAAATTGCCTAAATAAAATTTAAACTTTCAAAATATCCGTGTATTACTAATAAAAAAAAGCTATGCTATATAACATAAAACGATAAATCAATAATATATACATATGAATATAAAATTACTATACTATCACAAAAACAATAAAGTTCATGATGAAAAACGCGAAAATGAGGTAATCGAAATTTTGGACACCCAGTAAGAGTTTTGAAAATATTTCATATAAAAATAGGTACTCCATTACCAGTTGTATACCTTATAAGTGGCATAATAAACGTGCAGTAACTTAAAGACGTTAAGGATAATCACAGAAATGAAACGTGCTGAAATAATCAGGTTGTATGGCCAGCTTAAAAGTCTCAGGAAAACAGCCGTCCAAATAAGTATTTCGAAGGATACAGTCATCAGGGTGTTTAAGAATAGGAACTGGGAAAAAGGGAAGAAGATCGGACGTCCAGAAGCATTGTCTGTCCATGATAAAAGGAGAATCAAGAGGACGAAATATCAATTAATAAGGCAAGATGAATTGGTCACCAATCGTATGATAAAGAATAAAATCGGTGTCACAGCCCCATGCCAAACTATTTGTCTAATGTTAACTAAACAAGATTTGGGCTACGAAAGAATCAAGAAAAAACTGCCATTAACACCGAGATACAAGGAAGAGCGTCTCAAATAAGCACGAAAACACATTATCGAATCCAGAGACTTCAATCGAGTGGTTTTCACGAATGAGGAACGCTTTTGCTCCGATGGACCCGACACCGTCAGTCCGTACTTCGAACATACAGGTGATAGCGTCATTGCACCGCATCGAATGAAGCGTAAAATTCATGGTGACGGTGTCATGATTTTAGGTGCCATCTCCAACTTTGGTAAACTCGTGATTAAGTTTGTTGAAGGCAAATATAATAGCCTAAAATATCTTGATAGCCTACGAACCACCTTTATCCCATGATCACGTATAATTTGGCCAGAATAAATGGATCTAACATCAAGACAATGCGAGTATCCACATTGCAAAAAAAGTACTGGAGTACCTTAAGTCCAATTAAATTACTGTCTTATATTGGCCGGCGCGACACCCGATCTGAACATCATCGAGAATCTGTGGCACCTAATGGTTGTGTATAGCGATAAACAATCATAATCCTCCAACAGTATTCTTTAACCACATTTCTTGCGACCATGGTAGCCTCTACGCAAGCGCAGACTGAACGAGTACAGTGTTAAAATAGTGGTGATTGAGAAAAAATAACCGATAAGCGAACACTGTGGGTGAAAGACGGGATGCTTACCGAATCCTAATCTGTCGGCCAATTTGGTACTCCTCAAAGCTTTTGGACTCGTCCTCACTGCTAGTCGTAGGAAACGTGGTTACACTATACGATTAATTGAAAGAATTGATTCATGCTCTGGAGAACTGTGCAAAGAAGTTCAATAAGGAAGCCATAATAGGTCTATTAAAAATCAATCCCTGAACATTTGCTAAAGGTCCTTGATGTAAGAGGGGCACAAATTAAATAACTGTCCCACCTTTTTGTAATCTTTTATTTGTTAAACATGGGTGATTACTTAGTGATATAAAAGTTTTGTCTACCCATTTTTATGTGTTTTCTGTATAATGTTTTAAATTTGAGATATTAAACAGTTTTTGATAATTATTATATTTGAGTCTTATTGACCCTGCAAGTTAGAGTAGAAAATACATCTGTACATGATTTGTAGTTTTTTAGAATCAGGTGGTCGTCAAAGTTTTGTTTAGCAGTATACTATGTCAGCATATTATCCATATTTTGTTAAAAATAAAAAATACCAACATTTAAAAATTAAATCCACTTATTAAGAGCAATTAAATGCAACAAATTATAAAAACTGTAGACACCAGTAAAATAATAATAGTGACAGTAATTAGTTCTCAAATATATTTTTAAATAAACAATAACTTTAATTTTTTTTTCTTTAAAATTTAATAGTAAGTATTTTGCATTATCATACTCTTAGTAAGATTATTACATGTTAATTAATAACTCGCTTTAAAAAGCAAAAACGATGTATAAATGATATTTTTAAAAACTTACTTATTTTCATCACTGGATGACCCACCATAACATTCATGTCGTCTTTGTATTAGACGACTATCTTCTAATCCCAAAACTTGAGGAAATGATAAAATATTCCTCCGTTTAGATTTTAATCTTGTTGGAGGTCTTTTACGACATATAATAGGATCTCCATCGGAAGAACTTTTGCTTAGAGAACCACAGTCTGTATTCGACATAGAGTCCATGTATGGAGAAAGGTAACCGTCCGGAGAAAATTCCTCCTCTTCGACATCTTTATGCTCCCAGAAAGCAGGATGACACCGTGTGTCTTTTTCTAAGTTTTGATTGTCACTCAATATAGAGGCTGGAGATGACCTGGAAATCAATCCAGGAGAACTTTTGGCATGTGTCATTTGTTGCTGCTGGTCGCGTGGAGATCGAACAGAAGAATCTGAATTAGTGCAACTGTTTGCTATGTAATCCTTATTGGGTGTTTTGCAGTTAGAACGGTTCATGACCAAGTCTTTGCAGGGTGTCCGAGATTGATTTTCTAGTAGTGCATTCGTCCCACCCACGAGGGTTTCTTTAGATGATGTACGGGTGTTTCCAATTTCTTTGCATGATGATCGTGAAGCACTTCGCAGTTGTTGCGTATTGGATATGCTGTCTTTGCATCCTGATCGTATATTGCCTGGTAATGCTGGGTCTTTATTTGGCGTTTGGCTGACGGTTTGGTGTAAGGAGCTGTCACTGAAAGTAATTTATAAAAAAGTTAATTTCGTAAAAGTAATAAACTAATATATAAAATTATACAAATATAAAACAAAGGAATTTTTTTAAGTTCTGTAGTTAAGGTTAATGTACAATTTAATGATTATTACACTTATTCATGGATATATTTATTATATTTAGAACTTAGAGCCTTTTTGAATTCTTAAGAAGAAATCAAACGGCTTTATATTTTATTATAATCATAATTTTAAGATAATATTAAATGAAAAAAAAAAAAATTGCACGTTTTCACAATTTAGATAGCTATTATGTGTTTTCCTTAGATAGCTATAATCTGTTTTTAATCATGGAATGCATAAATAAACGGAAGACACGTCATAACTGACTAGGCTGACCAGATCAGAGTACCTTTATAACAGAGAAGCATTAAAGATTGCTACAAGAATTCAATTGCTGATGCACTTTTTCATTCTTAATAAATAAGGGCTAAAAATAAAATATTATTGATTAATAATTTACTTTCTACAATTTTTTGAAACTTTGAAAAATGCTTTCAAAATAAAGGCTGTCCCCAGAAAATGGGGACATTTGGTCAGCTTATAATTGACACTAGAAGTTCCAGTCTAGTCAATTTGTCTATTTCGTTAAATCAACTTGCATTCCCCACTTTTTTTTTTTTTTTTTTTTTTTTTTTTTTAAGAAAGTAAGAATTTTGGGAATTTTCCCAGAAACTCTCGAAGAATATTCGTACCAAATATGAATTGAATGAAATAAAAATCAACAAATATATTTTAAGTTATATAAAGAACTGCCACAAGCAATCACAGATTTACTATACGTAAAAACAGGTGAATTCGACTTGTTTTATTTCTGAGGAAATACATTTTCTTCCAGTATTGGACGAGGTAGAGGATAACTTAATTTACCTAACTCAAGATAAGAACGGAGCAGTAAAAGTTATTTCCAAAATTTCAAAGAAATAATTTAATACGTTTTGAAAGAAAGAACTTTGTGGATTATCACACCTGCTACAAACACTATAGTTTCAAAATATGGCGTATAAAATGTGCTAAAAGAAAAACAACGTCCAAAATCACATGGGAAAATAATGTTGAAGACAATAATGTGTCCAGAGTTTGGAGGTTTGTTTATGAATAAATCACTATTATATTATACAAAATAATTACTGATAACAGAAGCAGTTTTGAGTAATGAAGGAAATTGGACAATATCTTTAAAACAGATTGGTGTTTTCATTGTTATTATATATGAAAGAAGAGTATAAAGATACTATGATTTGGATTAGGATTTTCTTTAGAATGATCCACGGAGTAATTTTTTTTTCCCCTCCAAGAAAAAGAATGTTTTTCAATTGTTTCTGAGGTACAATGAAAAATTAAAAGTTTTTGATGAAATCAACTAGGACTCAGACTTTAAAAAGAACATAAGCATCCTATGCTTCAGATATTTGAAATGGACCTATAGAAAACTATTTCCTATAAAGCGGGCTGAAATTTAGTTGTGGCTATGCAAGTTTTCCCTCCAGTAATCATAAGTAACTTTGTGCAAGATTTAAAAAAAAAAAAAAAAAAAAAAAAAAAAACTGATAAATTTAGAATAAAAATGTGGATGCTAACAACTCACGTAGACTAAAAGTTTATACATGCATTTTTTTTTTTTTTTAAATCTAGGAATAGATAAGTAAAAAGATGAAACTGTCAGACTACAGGTTGAAATGTGGACAGTCAACAAATATTTTTCTTCACTATCATTGACTAAAAGATTTAAAATGAAAAGTTCAAGTTTTGTAGACAAGTAAGAAGACACTGAAAAAAAAAAAAAAAAATCTGAGTGAAATTAGGAAATAAAAAATTCAGTTGTATAAAATTGCTTGACTCACGAATAGAAAACCTTCATTAGTCTAACAGAGTAACACGAAGAACAGAATTCCACTATTAAGAACCTTGTATTCAAATGTTGAGTCATGGAATAATAAGAAGCCACCAAAAACAGTACATAGAGTTCTACAGCAAAAACCGACATGAAGTTAATATAGTTGTACATTTTTGAGCGCAAATGTTCTTCTCTGGATGTTTCAAGTAGGTGGCCACTGGAATTTTCCTTAATGGGCTAAATTTAGCAAAAGTAAAATCTTTATGTTATTTACTACTGAGTATTAACTGTTAGAAAATATTTTATGTCGACATAGCTTACTATTTCAAGTAACAGAAAAGTTAAGACAGCGTTTGGATAGAAAAGCAAGCTCAAGAATGTCTCAGAATTTTTACAATACTAACAATAGATTTTGAAAAAAATATGTTACTGAAAGATTAGATCAATCTTGTAACAGTAACAAAACAAGTGACGGTGCGTAAAAATTCCCCGACTACATACTAGTACAAAAATGTTTTTAACGAAAAGATTGCTGTTTAATTAATTTGTAATTCCTTGAGATAAAAATAGCTTCTTAAAAAAAAGAATAACGAACCTTTCGCTTTTGTGTGTATTTGGCTTATCCTTGGACGATGATCTTGGATAGGGTGCAGTAACAGGTGTGCTCTCTCTACTACCGGATGACACAGAAGAATTGCATAAAACTTCTTTGCTAGGAGTTCGGACACTTCCTCCTGAATTCTGAAGAGACAGAGTTTCTCGACTAGCAGATTTTGTTAGAGATGGCACAGGTGCTTTAGGTCCCGATTCTTTCAAATAAAATATATTAATGTTAAGCAAATAGAGGAAAGATATTTAACCAAAGTAATAAAACAAAATCTTACTAAAAGTATTGGGGAATCTTTCACACTTTGAGAGGCAAGGTAATTACGCGCATCTAACATGAAAAGCCACTCGAATTTACAAATAAAGTTAAAAGAAAAAGAAATAAATGACTTTTTGCCACTCCCTATATTTAAAGAAATGAGAAATTATTCTTTTACTTATTTATTTGGCTTTGTCGCTTGGACAATACTTTTTAAGCACTATTGAAGATATATGTACACAAATGATTACCCTGATTTCATAACACTCTTACTCTTTAGTGATTGCATTGATTTTTATTTTCTTTCGCGGATATACGTTGGGTCAATCATAAAGCTTTCTTGATGTCATAAATTAATATGCAGATGCCTCATTAGTTCTCTGAACGTCATTTAAAAAAAAAAAAAAAAAAAAAAAAAAAAAGCAAAACTGCAATGTTGTTTTTGCTGTAATGTTTTTACAATATCGCCGAAAACAGTACAAGGGAAGTTTCGAGTTACTACGGCAAACAGCCACTAAATGGGAAATTCAAAACTTTTTTAATTTTCGCATCTTTGGAAGCCTTAATTTTTAGCATTTTTGCAACTAAAAAGTTTTGCATGCAGAATTTTATGAACCTTACAGCTCGTGGTTGTTTTCCATAACGAGTCTGAAACTACCATTACAATTGCAGCAGTTCCTTTAATGATGCGCCTGCATATTAATTTTAGACATCAGGAAAAAAATTGACTGTTCCAACGTATTTTAAAAAAGTAATTAAAATCAATGCAATCGCTAAAGAGTAAGGATTTTCTAAAATCATTGTAATCATTTGCGTATACCCTGAAATAAAATTGAGCTGCTGCTAATGGCGGTGTTAAAAATATTTCAAGCGATATTTTGAGGAAATAATCCTTAGATATAATTGGCGAGATAATACATTTATTTATAAGCTGTTGATAACTAGCAAATCAAGCAGTGTATTCATATATATATATATATATATATATATATATATACATACATACAATTATCGCATATTTATTTGTATTTCCCGTGCATTACTGATCCAATTTAAGCCAAACTTAAAAATTATAAAATATATTAATGGCTGACAAACCTTTCAAATGCAAATTAGTTATCTATTTCATTCATTGTTTAGATGACAGCAAAATTATCTTACCAGAATCCTTTTCATATGTCTTCAAAGGGTTACCAACGAAGAGTCTTTCTCGACTGGTTGCTCTCTGAATGGATGGTTGAGTCGGGCTGTTACTCATGTCTCCTAAGCGACGAGGCTTCGGTCGGATAATATCATTATTGAGCAAGGGCTGCCAATATTGGTGAGCTTCTCGAAACTCAGGGACGGGCGAAGACATGGTGTGGGTGCATCAGAGAGGCTAAGATGAAACCCACCCTGAAATGCACAGAGAAAGAAACTATAAAAATTGGGTTTTATTACATATACTTTTAATTTCAAAATAAATAAATTATTATTTGATGAATTTATTCATTAATCCATGAATGAGTGTTCGTCGGCCTAGCCTTTAGGAGTTTGCCTTAGTTTTTTCCTAAATTCGTGTGGATACGGGATAGGACCATTTAGAAAGACCCTCCACGCAGGATATTCCATGCAGGCTTAGTTCTAAATGCAGACAATCAACCTTAAGAAAATCAACAACACAGCGAATAAATAAATTTACAAATCAATTAATCAACCAATTTTTTCTCATAATTAACCTTGCATATAGAAGTACATTTTGCAGAACATAAAAAATATATATTTACTGCGAGAACACACAATACATATAACATACTTACCTGTAATAACTTACAGTATATAAAGCATACTTACATGCAACAATTTGCAACATATGCAGCATAATTACGATTCAAAAAAGATGCAATGACACGCATATATTCTACCACATTGCCGGCAGAGAATATATGGTTTCGCCAAAGTCTCGTGTTTTAAAGAAAAAGAAACGTCACAAATGAAAGCCCTGCTTAAATGCTGACATCATGACATTATGACTTTTGAAATTTTATTAATTACTATCAAATCAAGTTTAGATTGTTTCAATGGGGTAAAATACTAAATTTTAAAAGGAGATTTAAACAATTTACCAATTCCAGCTAAGTACATAATAAAGTTTAGTATCTACAAAAATGTTTCACACATGCTTTAAAATATTATTCTAATATTATTAAGGATCGCTTTTTCACTTAAATAAGAAATACCGTCAATAGAAATAAAAATATTTAAGCTCCATCATTTCTCAGTAGTTTTCTCCGAAACCCTTGCAAATATGGGTTAGGATCTCTTAGAAAGACACTCTTCGACAGAGGCCTAGGTCCCTCGATTGCATCAGTGGACTTAACAACACACCACATTACCAACATTTCTTTGGCTATGTTATTTCTTTTACCTTCCTAAATCTACGAAGTACCACTATCAAACTTATATATATATGTATATAAAGAGGAGAATGATGGGGTGGGGATTGTGAAATTTTAAAAGAATAAATAAAATAAATTACAGATTCCATTAGGAAAAAAGACTTTGAGTCGATCTAAAACTTTGAACAAAAGTCTAAAAGAAAATTGAATTCTAATACCTTTAAAACGACAAATTTATGTCAGTAAAAAATGTCACAAATAAAAAAATAAAACATTTAAATATTATTATTTTATAAAATAACCATTTTCTTTTCGCTGAGCAGAGTCTGTGAACAGTTAAATCTTCAAACTGACAAATTATTTTCTTTTGTAAAATTGTTATAAAGTTTAAAACAATAGTCCACAATGGAAAGAAAAACACTAATGTAAAACATTTCCACTGCTCAATGAAAGTCAATAAATATCAAACACGGTAAAGCCAAATTTCATATTCATTATTCATAGGAGATAGAAATACTTCAACAGGATTTGTACAGAACCGTCTTTTTTTTTTTTTTTTTTTCCCACGGACACTTTTTAACCAAGTTACTTTATAACAAAATCTTTTTCTTTGAGAAGTTTATATTTTTCAGAAAGATAATATGTGAAAAAAAAATACAAACCAGACATTCCAGCTAAAAGAGAAAGAAACTTGGCTTTTAGTTCGATCTATGGCTTCCTTCATGTCTAATGCGAAATTAGTTCTAGATACAACTAAAGTATCCTCCAGAACAAAAGCGACGACAGAAGATAAAACAGCTCTTTCAAGTTCTCTAAGTCATCTGATGTATTGCAAGCATGTATCTATGGTGAAAACGTTAAAAAATATAAATAATACTGTCAAGTAAGATTCTCAACTTCCTTTGGCTGACGTATGGGAAAGCTTGAAAAACAAGCTTCCTACATTTTTTACTGGAAAGGTGACAAACGGTATTAGATGTAAACGAGTTTTTATTTTATTTTTATTTTTAAATATCTTTTCTTTTACTTTTTTCATTATTATTTTGCTTTTCATATATTTACTTACGACTCCTTTAACCCTTTAACGTTCACTACTTAATTTATTTTAAAAATTACTAAACTAATTTAAAAAACGGCTTTTAGACACATAGCTGATCATAAATATTTTAAAAATAAAAAATTAGCATTGTTCCTTTTCGAGAAATTTTCGGTTTGAAACCTGTAAGTAAACCTTATTAAATTCAAATAATATTTAATTTAATAAATAAATCACTAAAAAGTAAACATTATCGACAACAAAAACTCGTAAAAGTTGCATAGATCCCAACATTTCAATTTATTTCGGAGTATTTTAACCCTTTGCGGTACAAGGTAATTCGGATCATTTAAATTACACTGCCACCGGAATTTACGAACATAATTAAAATAGAAGAAATTTTAAATTTTCACGTTAAAAATAGGGCTTTTTCTGCTATGTTATAAATGTAAATTTTTACTAAAAAATTTCCGGGATGAGTTTTTGCACTTGAGAATTAAAATTAGGTGTTCCATCAGCGGGAACACTGCAACTGAAAGGGTTAACGTAATGCAAAGCTTGGTAGGAATTTTATTCCTTATCAGAAGCTTAATGGAAAATAATTTGAGAATTTGGGATTTACAATTGGTTAATATTATCTAAATGAATCTCTTTTTTTTTTTTTTCCTCATTTCTTAATTTTTTTCACTTTCTTTAACTCCATCTTTATGCTAAATTTTGTTTTTTACTCGGCTTAATTTTAATTTTTACTTTTAACTTTCATTTTTATACCTAGCATACAGAAATTAACATTCAAATTGTCAAGCTAGTACATTTATATAATGCAGAAAAGTTCTTAATATCAGATCAGATCACAATTATGATTTTTCTTTCTTTTCTATTGCTTTTTGTTTGATTCTTTTATCATTATCATCATTATCACCATTCTAGTAATTGTTATTATCATCCCTATTATTGTTACTACTCCACCTTTCATACATTCACCGCATTTACATAAGTTCAATTTTATATTTAGAAACTGCCTTCTAGTAATTTATAAAATTCTTTGTATAAAGACTAAATATATGTATTGTATTTTTTAGCTTTACGACTATACCCCTCATTCTTATTGTATAATTCATCCAATTAATGCCATCGATTTATTCATCAACATTCTAAATCAGTCTTATAGAATGGAAGTCAATATTTTTCATCGTTATTTCCTCCTTCAAATTGTCGAAAAGGAAAAGTAGATGGGTTGGGGGGGGGGGGGGGCAACATATCCAAGTAAACAGTCGAGATTCCCATCGTTATTCTGTATTTTTATCTATTTTATTTATCAATGAAAATTAAAAATGAATGTTTCTACTTTAGAAAAAGCATTCTAAGCCACAAATATATTCTTGCAATAATTAATTAAATTAATATTAACTATTAAAATGCATATATAATAAAATAGACTTTTTTACATATCCGCTTATTTTTCATTATAATTTTACATATGACTGAAGATAAGTAGTAGTTTTTCTGTTGTAATTTTTAACAGTGTACGCACGGGACCATCATGCATCCTGCAGATTGGCTTTCTTCTATAGGGGTCTTAATTAGGGAGAATTACCTTGTTCTTGATCGAGTGAAAATAATAATTATCAATATTACTTTCTCTTACCCATGTATATGATAGAGAAAGTATTATTTTTAGGATACATTTTCGAAACTGACTTTTGTTATATTTATAAGTTTTGAGGTCTTCTGAATCCAAAAATCATGTTTTTAGCGGTTGGTCTCTCTCTCTGTGTAAGTATGTCTACCTGTTATCAGCATATCTCAAGAACAAATAATAGCAAAAAGTCCAAACTTGGTATTCTAAATGTGTATCATAAGAATGCTACAGTAAACTTTTCGTTGAAATCAAGCAAATGGTTCGTGTACAGGGACACCCAAGAGAATTCAAATACATTACATCTATGGGGGAAATTGCAGTAGAGTTTAATACCTATAGACTGCACTAAACAAATGAAACGAATATATATTTTTTATATGCGTAAAAACATGTTTCACGTAGAACGTAGAACATGGTATGGCAATCATTTACTGTTCATTTACAGGGCTACACAAAAGAACTAGATTATAATGCGACAATACTTGAAAATTAGTGAAAGTGAATTTCAGGTTGTGCCGTGTGTTATTAATATAGGATTACATTTACGTGCACCATGTAGTGCACCACATAATCTTCAGAAGATATACAGGGCTGCTAATATTTAAACCATGACATTCTTTTTTATTGTTAGTGGAAGTGCTTTACTATAATATTTTGCCATGTCCAGGAAAGCTGCTCAGGAATTGAAATTAATTCCCCATAGTCATATGGTAAATAATGTATCTTTTTAAGCTAAATGTTTTTCGCTTGTTTTTTGCATATTTAGACGTTTTGAGGCTTCCTTAATATAGAAGTCAAGTTTCTAACGTAGTAAATTAAAAAAACCCATAATCCGCAATTTCTTTTCCCTGCAATTGATTTTTTAATGTAAATAAAAAAAAAATTACTGCTGAAATTGTGAAAAAAAATGGTAACTTTTCTTACATTTTTACTTTTTTTTTTTTTTTTTTCTTTTTTTCATTTTTTAATAGATTTTTTAGTTTAATCCATGCTTTCAAGCATTAATTAAGCCCAAAGCATTAACTTATGAAATAATGCAATAGATATGAACACTGGTGTTTTTATTAGATGAAATCGAAGTTTGATATGCTTGACAATTCTAATGCAACATTTAAATAAAACACAAACACTCACACAAAAAAAAGAAAGAAAGAAAGAAAGAAAGAAATCATTAAATCTACATAATTATTAAAAAAAAAAAAAAAAAAAAAAAATGAGATTCTCGTACTTATTATCCTGCAATAAGTACGAATCAGCGCCGGGTCAAGCAAAAAGAACATGGGGAACAAAACAATCCACTATTACATCAATGTTAAACGATAATCAATGATAAATATTCATTTCTGTACATAAAATATACTTTCTTTTGTATTTTTAAAATATACAAGTATGCTCGTATTTTATTAATATGTATTATTTGAGTACGTTCAAATGATTTATCTTCATATGATTGATTAATTTTATTAGTTTGTAAGATTTTTTTTTTTAATTCTGAAATTTATTAGAAATCTTCTTTCCATATTAATGCTTATTTATACACTAATAATAGTAACTCACTTTGTACCTGGAAAAAAAAGAAAAAAAGTAAAAGTAAACAAAGGCAATGGTCTATAATCCGCACAGCATCTGGACAAAACTTTTACGGATTTAGAAGGATTTGTATTTAAACTTTTCACCAAAACTACAAATACCCTGTCTGTTCTAACTTGAGGAAAAATTTCCTACCCCATAATGAACAAAGATAAATAAATCTCTGTGATTTAAGTTCATACGCCCTATTTGCTTGTTCTTTGAATTAATTGACTTTATCAAAATATATTCTACAGGCCAGAAGATGTGGAATCCTCAATGATACAATGTGTCAAATTTCCAACGATATCACAATTTATTTGTTGCTAAAGAAAAGAATACCTGCCGAGTGTTCGGAATCTGGTATTTTTAATGTTATTTTTTAATGAAAAATTCCTATTGATTTAATCACAAGAGACTGCTATAAAATTCAAATATCTATTTAAAAAAAAAGTACACTAAGCGACAAAAAAAAAAAAAAGCCGCACTTGAATGTTTTCCTTTTCGCCTTCTACAACCGCCAATTTTATCATTTAAAAAGCAAATTTTCGAGCAGATTTTACTATGTTGTCCTCCACATACACTTTAGCTTTGAGTCTAGTGTTAAAAACAAAATGCAATTGTCAAGAAAATTGTACTTTTAAAATTTATTTCAAAAATGGTAAGAATAAGGCAGTTAACGATGCCACAAAAAGTATTAATTTTTGAATGAAAATAAAAAAATATTTTAATACGTAAGATGGCAAAATATTTAAATGTTAACGAAATATTGGTAAAATGAATTTTAGCAAAATATAAATTTTTTTGGCCGTTTAAACTGGGAATTTGGCTTTAGGCGGTCATGTTGCTCATCCAAGCAAGATAACCGCAAGTGAAAATGCGAATGTTTAAAAAATCGATTTGTATCATGTTCAGAACTTAAAAAATATTTTTAAAAAGTATATAGTAAATTACTTTCTTCAAAAACAATGCGGGAACAATTAAACAAAGCGGGTTAAAGAACAGAAGATCTGCGAAAAAAGCCATTATTAAGGAAAATAATTAGAAAAAACAATACTTTAGTTGACCAAAATTTAAAAACATTATCAGTTAATTATTAGGCTGAACTGGTTTTCTCTGATGAATCAAGTTTTCTTTATTTCGATCAGTTGAAAAAAGCTAGAATGAAGACGAAAATGTGACCGACTTAATGAAAATTGCACTTTTAAAACAGTGACACATTCTCCGTACATTATGGTACGGAGGTGCATAACTTTTCAAACACTCGGGGAAATTTTTATGCTCAAGGGATCAAATAACTCGATATAAAACACAATCTGCATAAAAGTGGTGCCTGACCGACTATTTTGGAGGTATCTTAGACATTTCCGTAAACAGCATTTGAAGATAATAAGGCACTTTACTACACGGCGTCTGTGGGAAGTTTATTCACTTCAAATTGTCAAAATTTCTTATACATTCCCATGAGAACCTATAATTCTGTAAGTAATCATACCTTTTTTCACTTTAAGTTAAATAGCACAAAGGATATAGTAGAATTTCTTCTTTACCAGTCATGGAAATGGTCAAAATCGCGATCCGCTCGAAAATGTTTCGTCTATAAAAAGGCGGGGGAGAGGGGAGAGGATTCGAAATTTGCAGCCTATAACTCTGCCAGAACTAGAAAAAATTATGTGTGATATTTGGCACATTGAAATTTCTGAGATTTATATTAAAACAGTGTATAAAACTATGCCATTGCGCATTAATGCAGTAATTCCATATAAAGGTGGAATTAACCCAATGCAAAATACATATTTTTAATAAAAAATTGCTTAGATCTAACAAATAAATAGTTTTATTTCATATATTAAAATATAACATGTTTATTTCATATAATAAATCATAATAGAATGCAAAGTGTATAGCTATTGCATTATCTTCAAAAAGAAAGTTTCATGCAGATTTTTAAAAAGTACTTCGTAAAGTGCAATAAAGCGAATTATTAAATCGAAAATATACATAGGTATCATTTCATACCTTTGGTATTATGCAAAAAAGACAGTTTTGTTTGTTTTAAGCATTAATTTTAAAGTTATTACAAATAAAAAAGGTATAAGTCATTTTTTCTGCAGTGCGGCTTTTTTTTTGTCGCTTAGTGTATAATATGAGTGTAAGATGCCAGTATTAAGATGACACTAATATAAAAAGAGCAAAAGATGAATAATCCCAATATCTCATACTCTTGAACAGTAAAATAAGACTTGGCACTGGATTATTAAAAGCAAGGAAATCTTCAACTTCTTGAACGCCAAAGAGAAGAAATTGAAAAGTAGACAGCTGTTTCGGTAACATTTAGCGTACCGTCTTCAGTGCATAAAGAAATGAGGGAGAAGAGCTCGTATTTATAGGAAAGAAACGAATTCTAATAAACCAATCTGAATGGTTGATCGAAATTCGTTTCCTTTCCTATATATGAGAACTTCACTCTCATTTCTTTATGAGCTGAAGATGGTACGCTAAATGCTATCGAAACAGCTGTCTGCTTTTCAAAATGTTTCTCTTTGGCGTTCAAGACGTTGAAGATTTCCTTGGTTTTAATCTTATACTCCTGGTTTTTATTTCCTCTGCGTGAAGGATAAAAATTATGCTAGCATGTCTATGGACCAAGTGTAGGGGTGCGTCACAGACCGTCGGCAATTGTCCTTAACGTAGCACTAGTGCGATGTAAAATGCACTCGCTTATCCCTGGTTTTCATTCGCTTCAAGAAGTAAAAGTATAGCAGAATGTAAAAGACATCTTCTACCTCGTGTCCTCGATTATCAGATATAGTTAGCCGGACGGTTTATCATTCTTGTAATTTCTATTTACTAGTTTGATCGTCACTATTTTAGCAGTACATCGGGTCTCTATTCAGCAGTGTTTGGATACAGTGGTAATAAAAATCTTTACAATAAAATATTAGCACATTAAAAAAAAAAAAAAAAAAAAAAACATCCGCATTAGTTGAATAAATGTTAAAAAAAAAAAACGGAAATAACATTTTCAACTTTAACACAAAAACAGAAAACATTCGCTTAATACACTAATTGCTTGTGTAGAAAAATAAACGTTTAAATTTTTAATGATAGTACTCAACCCAAATTTCCTTTTTGGTCAGAAATAGTGCAAAGAAAAAAAAAAGTAAAATACCTTTTTTTTTTTTTTTTCCTTAAAAATCAAATATAAATCTTCCGTCTGTTTTAAAAGCTTAAAATATAAAGTATAAGGAACAAAAATGAACTTTTTTGATTTCAGTGGAGACTAATGCTTTAATTGTTTTTTCTCTAAATTAATTGAATGTATCAAAACCTTTGATATATTTCCCAAGTCACTAGATGTTGAATCTCCAAAGATACAACGATTAAATTGACTGCCTGTCACTAAAGTATACTACTTCCAGGAAATTTCATGGATTAAAAGCATACTTTCAACATTTCTAAATCCTGTCAGACTCTTAAAAGAAACCTTTAACCAAAAAGTAAATTGAACAAAAACAAAAATAAACAAAATCCCCTTCCTTTACATAACTTTTACAGACCTGTAAGATGACAGGTTAAAACACTAAGATAAAAGAGGCAAACAATGAATAATTCCAATGCCTGATACTCCTGGTTTTGATTCGCTTCAAGAAGTAAAAAACTAACGTAATGTAAAAGACATTTTCTACCTCGTGTTCTCGATTGTCAGATTTACTTGGACGGACGGTTTACCTGAAGCGGGTTTTATTTATTTATTTATTTATTTTCTTTCTTTTGCTTGTATTTTGATTTCTTGGCAAGCTCGTCTTCTTTGCAGCAACAGGTTTTGGTCTAAGGCCGGAGAAATATTTCATGGAATACCATAGCTGCTGATGACTGTCTTGTCCTAAAACAGCTTTTCGCCAGGTATTCTCGCTTATAAATTTTGTAGACATACATTAAATATGGACTAAGTATCTAAAAAATTTTTATTACTGTTTTTTTTTTTTTTTTTTTTTTTTTTCTTTCATAGAATTTTTATAATTGATATTAAATGTTAAAGAAAAAATATTTTAATAGCAATAATATATATATATATATATATATATATATATATATATATATATATATATATATATGCAATTATTGGTCGACATGTAAAATTTTGATTGATCTTTTTGTTTTTTGGTGTGCTAAAACTGAAAATAAAGTTAGTTTTTCTCTATCACGTATAGATTTTTGCCAATACAGGGTGCTTACCTATATAATTTCTTCCATTACTCTTCCACCAATATAATTATATGGTGAGTTTTATAGTATGTTTTCATGATTAATTAATCATGGATACCTATTAATGTAATAGCGTAGTACTAGTGCGATGTAAAACCATACTATCCAACCAACCAACCTATTGTTATGATGGTATATGTAAGAAATTGTGTCGGGAAGCACCCTATATTGACAAAAATATGTACGTGACAGAGAAAAATGGACTGCATTTTCGGTTTCAGCACATCAAAAAACATAAAGCTAAGCTAAAATCATCAAATCAAATTTTGTCAACTTCAATTTTGTGGGCCTGTGTAATTTATTAATTTAATGTACATCTTTAATAATGGAAAGTCTTTCATGTTTATACCATGCTGCGCTAACAAAATATAGTCAGAATACATAGCAATTCAAATAATTTTAGATGAACTTTAAACGAAAATATATTAAAACACCAATACAACTTTCTTTAAATATAGTAAAACTGACGAACGCTTACTTCTACCAGAAATAAATCTGTGAAAATCGCTTAAAAAAAAAAAAAAAAAACTGCATATTGATGTGTTGAAATATATATATATATATATATATATATATATATTATCAGACAATAAAATTTCATTTCAAATATATATTAAAAAAACAATTAAAAATACAGACGTTTTGAAACTCGTCCGAGTTTCTTCATCAGTATTAAAGCAATATATTAGGTCGTTGCAAAAGTTCGTGCGGACGCGGATCATTTTATTGCCTCCAAAGACGAGAGCTTCTATCGCCGTGGTATACATTTGTCACCCGAAAAATGGGCAAAGGTTGTAGAAAGTAATGGAGAGTATTTTAATTAAAAATTGTATTTGATTTGATGTATTTTTATGAAATGAAGCAATAAAAAACCGCACGAACTTTTGCAACGACCTAATATTTTGCAAAAATTACACACATACTCAAAGAATTTATAGTAGGATAGAATATTGAGGGGCCAATGCACATGCTTCATTTATAGTGTGGACATGGCTGGCAGTATGCAAACCCTTAAAGAAAATATGAGACTTATTACATCCAGAGTTTAAAAATTTTATATTATCAAAATCAGGGATATGGTCGGTTTCTATTGAGCAAATTACAATTTTAGAACGTTGGTCACAATTTTTATATGATCGTCTGTTTCTTGCAGTCTAATTTTAGCTGTACGGCTAGTACGTGATTTTTGTATTCTACATTTTCTACATTTGGTTAATATATATATATATATATCTGTACTGATAAGTATAAAAGATTTAAGTCCAAAAATGTCGATTTTGAGTTTAGTACATAGTCAGACTCAGAAAAAAATTCTCTATCGATTGGTATAAAGGATTTAATTCTATGTCATTTAGTCTTTGAGAAAATCCATTGGTAAAAAAAGGACCAATTTAGAAATTTACCATTCATGTATGGTATGAAATATTTAATTCAATTTTTCCCGTTATTAAATGAAGGTTGACAACCACTGAATGGTATAAAGGGTAAAAATCAACGAAATACCTTTTTCCTAATCCATTCTTCTGATTTATTTTTAACTAGTTAAACTTTATTTTTCGTCTCCTGAAAAATCAAGAATATGGACTTAAATCCTTTATACTTATCACTACAGATATATATATATATATATATATATATATATATATATATATATATATATATATATATATAAGTATAAAATTAACAAAGTGCTTAAAGAAAACGTGAAATTAAAAAATGAAATAAATCTTTTAAATAACCATAGGAAAGATAAATTTCATAGAAACGTTATTTTACAACCAACTAATTCGCAAATGTGTTTTTACAGATCAAATTATCCCTTTAAATACAATTTTGCCTGCAATTATATTTTAGGGGACTTGTCACCTTTGACTTGGCACTACTGAAAGTTCATATAAAGCTTATATTTCCCTTTAATATTTATAAATTGAACTATCCGGGGTTTATTCAATAAAATATACATACAGAAAACAATTTTTGGGGATTTTGATATATATTTTATAGATTTAAAATCTTTAAATTGCATTTTCTCAGTTTGCAATTTTTTTTTTTTTTTTTTTTTTTTTTATGAATTTGTGAATTTCAAAAAACTAAAACTTCTAGAGATAATTAATAAAAGACTTGTTTTTTATTTTATTTTATTTTTATTTATTTATTTATTTATTTTTGAAGTATTTAAAACAACCTACTTAAAACAATCAGGGATGGGTTTTGAAATTTATTAATTAATATTCCAGGAAAAAAATAAAAATAAATAAATAAAAGATGCATGTTTCAGCAAAAATTTTGAAAAAAAAAAAAAAAAAAAAAAATGTTATATATTTTTTTTAATACTTTCTTCTTTTAACGATATTGCAAAATCCACTCCCCAATTTTTTAAGTGAGTTCTATAAAACATCTAAAAAATTATTAAGTCTTTTCTTAAATGTCTGTAGGAGTTTTAGCATTTTGAAGATCATGAATTCATGAAAAAATGCATACTGAGAAAAGGCAATTTATATATATATATATATATATATATATATATGTATATATATATATAACCATAAAAATCGTTGGCTTAATATATATTTCATTGAATAAACCTAACGAATTTCAATTTATAAATGTTAAACGGAAATATAAGGTTTTATATAAAATTTTCAGTGGTGCTTAGTCAAAGTGTTAAGTACCCTTAAAAAAAAAAAAAAAAAGAGAGAGAGAGAGAGAGAGAGAGAGAGAGAAAAGAAAAGAAAGAATAAAATTAAAATTCTGTCCTAAACAAAATTCAATTTTTAATTATTTTTTCTTTCTTTTTTTTTCCTTTCTCTCTCTCTCTCTCTCTCCTTTTTTTTTTTTTTGACTGGATGTTGCCAGAGACATTCTGCTTTATTCAAGGTGATCTACAGAAAAGTGTAACCGATGTTGTTGTTGTTGTCTGAAAGAAATAGATGAATAGTCCCCTCATCCTAATAAATAACTAGTATGTTGTTGGCCATCACAAAATTTTCTTACACATTTTCCTATACAAATTCACGCAATAGAAAGTATTTATTATTATTTATTCCATTATGAATGCAAAGTATTTTAATACCAGAGGGGTATAATAATACGAAATGATCAACGGAAGTAAATTTTTACCAAGCAGATGACATCCTTATTAAACATTTTTTAACAAAACAAAACTTTATGTTACATACTAGCGTATAAAACTATGTTAAAAAAAAAAAAAAAAAAAAGACTAAAGAAACGTTTTATTATTTAACTTCTTTGTTAATTTACGAGGAAAATACAAAAAAAAAAAAAAAAAAAAAAAAAAAAAAAAAAATCCAGGTCCATCTGACTCGAGTATACATACGCGCGCACACACACACACGAAAATAATAATAATAATAAATAATAATATTAAATAATAATAATAAAATACAATACAATGCAATAAGCCCAAACCCAGACATCTGCTTTTTTTTTTTTTTTTTTTTTTTTTTTTTTTTTGGGGGGGGGGGGGGGTCAGATTTGGTCGTTAAGTCGTAAAAATCCATCGCTAAGTCGTCAAATTTGTCGCCAAGGCTGACTTTACTGGAAGTGAATGAACTGCTTCCTTATTTCCAACTCGACTGTAAAACTACTTTCACCGCAACAGCCCAATTGCGGCAGAAAAGAGATTTAATACGTTGCAATAATATAGTTGCTATCAGCATTCGAAACATTAGTGTTACATGAAAAAGTATTATTAATTTTGTATAATGCTAAATTTATTTTCGTTTTTCAAATCAACATGACAGACAATTGGCTGACAAAGTTGATTATTACTTCGCGTGAGGAAGTTATTCATTGTATTTTTTACTGACTTTGAGTAACAAAAGAATAAACCTATAGTGGTACCTCTATTATAATAAAAAGAAAATATTTTTAGTGAATAATGATTGTTGCAACATTCTTTAACTAACTAACGGACTAAATAAATAAATAAATACATTATTTTTTCTTAAATTATACATTAATTACTTAGAAAAGAAATTAAGGAAAAATGTATATTCACACACAGGATTAAGTATTGTTAAGAACGCTTCGCGCCAAAGCCTTCTCTTATGTAACTGCTGTAGCCATTTTAATTTATTGTCAAAATGGCAAAAAATATTTTAAATCGCCAAGGGGGTTCTGTACTAAAGCTGTATCCATATTACTTTGCAGGCGATAAAATCAAGTAAAAAAAAAATTATACATAAGAATTTTTTTTTTTTTTTTTTTTTTTTTGAAATTAACATTTTAAAAATAAATAAATAAAAATAAAAATTTTACAGCTATTACGACGTCAGTTTTATCAAAAATATTTTATTATACAGGTTTCTTTCTTTCTTTCTTTCTTTCTTTCTTTTTCTTCTTCTTCTTTTTTTTTTTTTTTTTATCGATGTGTCAAAAAATGTCCTCTTTATGTTAAATAAAATAAATGAAATGAAAAGTTATAACACTTTATTTTATTGTCAATAGTTTAAAATTACAATTCAAATAAAAATGTCGTGAAAAAAGGCAAAAAAATGCATTAAAAAAATATTTTTTTAAATCTAATAGGAATTTAAAAAATCTAAAGGTATGTTGCAAATCTGCACGCATTCCATTTAACGCATTCTATTTAGAATTTTTTTTAAACTATACGTGCCATAGTTTTTTCAGTACAGATATTTTGTCTTTCTTTAAAACGGTATGTGATGTATCAATTTTGGTGACACATTTATAATCAGAAATTAATACAGTTTATATGATATTTAGAGGGAGGATTCCCCCACCCTCCACCCGACCAGTGTAATTTGAGTCCATAAATCATAATAACCCCCCCCCCCCCAAAAAAAAAAAAAAAAAAAAAAAATCTTTGTGTCCCTATAAAAGAAATATGAATCCTACACAAATCAAAGTCTATAACTTTATATAGTTCGTGCGACAGTGACCTGTAATATAGGGGAAAATAGGTGAATATGAAATATAATTTCTATTTGAAATCACCATAATAAACTGAAGTGTACTGGATCATTGTGGATTCAACTGCTGTAAACTTTCAAGTGTTGTTAATGTGTTTTGATGTTACAAAAAATAGAGTTAACATGCAAAATTTTCAGTTAAGGGTTAAAAAAAGTTTATTTCGGGTAATATGGATCAAGAGGATAATATGGAATAGTTATGAAGGGAAATATGGTATATCTATGGTATATCATCCTTTTTGAACTGAAGACGGTACGCTTTAGGCTACCGAAACAGCTGTATGCATTTCCAATATTTTTCTTTGGCGTTTCTGACGTAGTAGTTTATTCAGGTTTTAATATTCCAAGTCTCCTGTTATTATTTATTATTATATGATATATCTATTTCCTTAAGAGAAAATAGGAAATAGGGTAGTGTTTTTTCAGAAAATCGTGAATAATTGCAGTAAAAACATTTTATTTTTAAATTATTATTGAAAATAAAAAATATTGAAAAATTATCAACATTCTAGTTTTACAAAAATTCAAAATAATATGAAATAGTTGGTATTCCATGTTACCCAAATCGTCATATTGGAAAATAAATCAACACCAACCACTTGTTGGTAGAAATAAGTTCATGGAAATCAGGCAACCAACTCACTGAACTCTCCTACCGGAAATAGCACTAGGTTTTCACTAATTTTACAGCTTTCTAAATAGATTGCAGAATTCGTAATACTTACCTCAAGAAGTTTTATGACACAAAAACTGCTCTTCTCACTGAGACAAAGTGAGCTGCCGTTCACGTTTGAGGCCCACTGAAAACGTTTGACGTGCATTCTGTAGGTTGCAGCTCCGTACAGGTGAGATACAACGATATTCCATTTTGCCTGACTATTCCATATTTCTCATCATATCCCTACTTACCAAATTATGTTTCAATCGGTGTTTAGACGCAGTCGTGTTCACTCACATACATACACACATACATCACCGAAAAAATAGCAAAAATGAATTCAGAAGTTCTCAAAATATACAGATTCAGCAAAATATCATAGTCGACTTTTTCAGGACAATACATTCAAAAAGCTAAAAAAAAATAATAAAAACATACAGTCGGTAGTGTCCGAACACTAGCAAAAATTCCTATGTAAAAAAGGTACACTTCATACGGTTTTGTTAAATAAATCCTTATCGAATCATGTTTTTACACTGACTACGAACAGGATTCGACAAGGATTTATTTAACAAAACCGTATGAACTGTACTTTTTTTACATAGGAATTTTTGCTAGTGTTCGGACACTTTTGTTACCGACTGTATATATATATATATATATATATATATATATATATATATCATCTAACCGTTTTAAATGAAAGTCTTCTCTAGAACTGAACTAATGATACTATCGTGCATATCAGTTTAGTTCATATTAGTTTAGTATTAGTATTGTGCATATCAGTTTAGTATTAGTTCACTAAAAAATTGTCGATAATATTTTACTACGAACGGATTCTAATACAATTTCTGTATTATGAAATTCATAAAATTTCGAAAGTTTTTAAGCATTTCAAAATTTACCTTGTAAATTATTTTTATGGATATAAAAAGTCTTTGCGATTTTTTCCCCCTTGTCTGAAAATGTGTTTCAAATGGAAAAGTATTTTTTTTTCCCTCCCATAATAATACCTAAGTAGTAATTTATGAGTTCGTACAGTTAATCTCATAAAATATTTCCGCTATCATATGCTTAAATCTTTAACGGGAATAAAAAAAATCACGAAAAAAAAAAAAAAAAATCATCTTCAACATAACTTGTTTAAAAAAAGATAACAAATTATATGAATAGGACAGATCGGAGATATTATTTACTCTCTTACTGACAAAGAAAAGGGAAAAGATTTTTAGAACAAGGAATGGGATAAAAAAATAACAACGAAAATTTGACAAATGAATAAAAATCGGAAATGTCATTGAAACATTCTGTCTGGAAATCCTCTCTAGAACTGAACTTTTGACACCAGCATTCCAGAGACAATTCCAGTCAAATAGTTCGGTGACAAACCTACCCTTGGGGTTAAATCTTTTCTCCTTTGCAATTTATTCTTCTAGCATACTGCATAAGAATAATCACTGATGTCAATGAATGTGATTTAACTAATGCTTCGAATAAAACTCTGAGAACAGCATGGAGAATATTATACATAACATTGCAATAAATGCAAATACGTGTTACTCGTAAATGGATTTCTAATTTTCCTTCTGAAAACCGTGTGTAAAAGATGAAAAATTAAAGATGGCTAAGGAATTTTCTACTTGTATATACGATTTTGTACTTTTGTTACTTTTATTTTCATTGATGCTTACTATTGTGCGAATTCAATGCAGCCGGTTCATTGAATAAATACATAAATAAATAAATATAATAATAAAATTGATCAGAGAAAACAGAGGACATTTATCCCTTATAAATAAGATCCCATTATCTGATTGCTTATCAATTAACGTTTATTGATAGATATCCCCTATTCTGACTTTATCTATTTTATAAAATTATTTTACATATTAAAAAGAGTATTTTATTTCAAAACTTATTCCGTAAATTATTCTTAAAAACCTTTTTTCAGTTTATAAGTCTTCTATCCTGTCTTATTTACTCAAGCATTTAGGAAAATAATAACTACCGTCGTTAATATACGGTATTTAACTAATGTTTCAAGTAAAACTCTAAGAATAAAACATTATGCAAATAAAAAGTAACATTATAAATGACATAAATAATTATTAACAAATAAAATATTGTAAAATAAGTAAAAATGCATTTAGTAAACTTTGAGAAAAGCATACATAAAAAATCTGGTGCGAAGCAACCACACAACTTCCATTACCCACTGTTACACATATTATATGCATTTTTTGGAGATAATGTATGTATTTTTTGGAATTTTCCAGTAAGAGAAACTTGATACAAGTGTAAAGACATATAAAACTGAATTTACATAGCGAGTTAAAAAATAAGAAGAAGAAGAAGAAAAAAAAAAAGATATTTTTTTAATCACAAATTTCCGAGATCTAAAACTGAACTACCAAATCAGGATGATCGTTAATTTTCCTGTAATAACCACTTAATACATGAGAAAGGGTATCTAAAATGGATTGATCTAAAAATTTTCAAGAAAATCGTTAGAGCCGTTTTACAGATAACAACTTTTACACCAAAACTTGGCATACTCAATTATTGACCGGAAAACATTAATTGCACGAAAACTATATCTAAAATCTGGTTAAGATGGCGAGTTTGAGAAAAATCCATACAGCCGATTTGAAAGGAACACGCGAGACCTGAAATGGAGCTATTTCTACAGGACGCCTGCCAATTTTCCTGAACTAACCAACTATATCATTCGAAAGGACATCTAATAGAGTGTTTATTTAACAATTTTGAGAAAAAACCTTTAGAGCCGTTTTTGAGATACGGACTTACGGTGCCACTTTCGGTTTTCCAATGTTCACCAAAACTTGGAAAATTCATCTGTACACCAGACCTGTATCAATTGTGAAGTTTCGTAGATATATCTTTATTAGTTTCGGAGATATGATAGGCAGGATATTCCCCACATACATACTCACACTGACCAATTGCCAAAAACTACTTTTTTGGACTCAGAAGGCCTTAAAACGTGTAAATCAGGGGAAAACTCGATATCGAATTTTTGGACCGAATACAATACTTCCATTACCTACGGTAGTAGGATAATGGACGTAAAAAGGTACGAAACTGAAAGATGTCTTAAGCGTTTTCAGTTTGTTTTTATAATTTTGTTCTTCGTTTTTATAGTTTTCGTTGGCCTATACTAACGTGCAAATTCAACAAGGTGTTTCACTAAAGGGGAAAGAAAACTAGTATGATGTGGCCACCACATGACTTTCTTCTATATAATAATTTTACACAAACTTTATTCAATACAAATTATTTATTAAATTATCAAATTATTTTCCATTATAAATGCAGGCGATTTTTATCTGGCAGAATTATATTATCACTAAATGCCGAAAGATGTCAATTTTTTGCAAATCAAAAGAAATGAATTTTTTTTTTCAAAGTTCTTTTTTTTTTTTTTTTAAAATCAATAACTTTGTTTTAAATTATCGCAGATCCATAGTTCAACCATTCGTTTTAAAGGTATTAACGAGATCTTCGAAAGATACCCATATTGAAAATTTACTCCCCAGGGGGTGAAGCGATGCTCCCACATGCACAAAATTTTCCCCCTTATTAATAATTCATATTAATTTTACAATCATACGATTAAAATAACTCTCATTATGTACATTTATACGAAATTTTGTCCTATACTGCCATGTTAAAAATTTAGAAAAAAATTGTATCACAGCGCCACCTGTTGATCGAATGATCCCCAAATCTAATCAGCACCAGTTTATGTTAGGGTTCAACTAAATACCAAGTTTAATTAAATTTCGTTTATTGGTTCTGAGATACAGCGTCCACAAAATTTATGATACACACACACAAACCGACAGACATTTTCTAAACACAGTCGAATTGTGTACAGGACATCCCAAAACGTATAAATTCATCGAAAACTGGAGTTCGGAAACTTTCATGAATCCAATAATTTCTCTATATATACATATAGAAGAAAGTGAAAAAATAAGATGGAGCAGAAAACAAAGAAAAGTACCCGAACACATTTTATCTTCAATAATAACTTTTGATATAGTTAAAGAAAATACTTAAGGGGTCAGATAACTTTGAACGTTAGAAATATCAGTAAAATAATAATAATAATAATATATTTTTACAATAACCTCAGAAATAATAACTTTTAAAACGTAATTTTTAAAGAGTTTAAGGGAGAAAAAAAAGTATGTTGTAGCCACTAAAAGACTTTTTTCTATATTTTAATATACAAATTCACTAAGTGCAAATAATTTATTAAAACTATTATTTATTAAAATTATCTAATAGGATGAATGCAAATGATTTTCATCTTAGAGAAAACTAACACTAAATATCTAAAGAAAGACAGGTGTCTTGTCTATAAATAACACCTTAAAAAATGCGTTTTTATAATGGTTATCTGACATATCAAGTTTCGTACAGTTATATGCCATGGAAGTTGAGATATTACCTTCTTCCCGTTATCGGGGAAATTTGCAGTATAGCAGCGCAACCTATTAGACGATAAGCATCCAAATTGAATCAGCATAATGTCTCATAAATGGCCTTCACACAAGTTTTATTTGATGATACGCAATAGAACCTGAGACAGAGCCTTCCCTTAAATTGCAGAAATCACCATGTAGCATCGCCACTTAGTAAACAGTTGACACCAAAAGTTGATAAGCACTAATTTATATCAAGTTGCAACTACATATAAATTTATATGCAATTCTGTGCAGTAGTTCTTGAGATAAAGCTTTCCCTTACGGAGATCGCTATACAGCTGAGACACTTGTTGGCTGAGAGGCATTCAAACTGAATCACACATAATGTCTCATAATGGCCTTCTCAAATATCAAGTTTTGTTTGATTATACGCTATAAAACCTCATATATAGCCTCCTCTTAAACTGCAGAAATCACTGTATAGCAGCGTCACCTGTTGCGCGGCTGACACCAAAAGTTGGTAGGTACTAATTTAGGTCAAGGTGCATCTACATATAAATTTATATACAATTCTGAGCTGTAGTTTCGCAGATACAGTCGCCAAAAAATTTTTGTCACACACACACAGAGACAGACAGACACATTTTCTAAAAATGGTCAAATCGTGTTCTAGACCTCTCAAAATGAGTAAATCTGTCGAAAACCGGAAGTCAAAAATTTTTACGAATCCAGTACTTTCTTCTATTGGATATAGAACAAAGTAAACTAGTTGGCATATGTGAACTCTGCTCAGTTCCCCATCATATATATGTTCTCATAAATTTTTAGTACAGGACATTCTCTTAACATGATTATCATGTTAAGAGGAATGAATTTGACCAAACGTTTGACACAGTGAAAGAACGAAAGCCCCGCCTAATAGGTTACCCACCGTTCAGTTCGATACATTTATCTTATTCTAATCTATTAATTTATTTTATTGGGGTCAATTTCGTAGTTTAGTTTTTGTGCTACTATTTCCAATGCAACAATTCTCAAAATGCATATTTATATGGAAATTTTTCAATTTTGCTATGTTGATAAAATTTTAAATTACGAATAACTTACGAAATTTTCCTATTAGAATATTTGTAGTCAATCATGTTCAAACAAGATTGAACAACTAAACACCTGAATTATTTTGCCTTTTTAATTCATGTGACTCCAAATGTATCATCCTGTGAGTATTGGTTGTTTATAATGGTTGTTTTCTGTTAGATTCTCTGTTATTTGTACTTAATAGCTTATTCCACTTTCTATTTCACTTCAATAATTTTCATGTACGATAGGAGGCCCACTAGTGATTTGCTATTATAGCCACTCGTGAATGAAATCGTACATTGGTGCTCAAGGGTGAAAAAGATCGTCTCCCTGATGAAAATTTTCACCTTTTTGTGCTTCTCCTTTTTGAAATTTACTTTCGTATTGGTCTATGTGGTTTCAGTGGTCTTGTATCTGTTGCTTGGCTTTTACTGCATTTAATAATTCATTATAAATAATTCAATATTATATATATATATATATATTTTTTTTTTTTTTTCTCATTGGTATTTATTTATTAAATCAATTATTATTTTATTTTAATCTAGTTAACAAATAAATGTTTTAAACTCGAAAATTAAAAATGCTATTTTTTTTTTATTTTTTTTACATATTTGCAATCAGCTATGTGTTGTTATTAGTTCCCCATCATACTATAGGTATGGGGAACTTAGGTAATCGTGAAAATTTTCGACCTCGGTTTTAGTTCCCCATCATACTATAGGTATGGGGAACTTAGGTAATCGTGAAAATTTTCGACCTCGGTTTTTTGACTTTTTTACATGTTTTCAGGTGTGAGGAATCCGAAAATGACAAAATTTGTATGGTGTCTGTCTGTAGGGTGTCTGTTAGTCTGTTAGTGCGTTAGTCTGTTAGTGGGTTAGTGTGTTAGTCCGTTGGTTTGTTAGTCTGTGTACACGATATCTCAAGAACAAATTGTCGCAGAGAGGTCAGATCAGTTTTAAAATATTACTTTCGACACTGGCAAGAACCCTATTCATTTGCAACATTCGAATTTAAAAACTTCGTAAGTTATGAGAAATTTACGATTTTCTTAACATAGGAGAATAGGACAAAAATTCACTTAAACGTGCATTAAATGGAAACTTTTTAATGTAAAAATGTCAGACCAGTTTTAAAATATCAGGTTTGATGCCGGAATGAACATTAGTAACTATAAATGTGCTACTTTGAAAATTTCGCAAGTTATTGGAAATTTACGAATTTCTTAACATGGCAGTATAGGGCAAAATTTCACATAAACGTCAATTTTGAGAGATATTTTCATCGTAAAGATGTCAGACTACTTTTGAAATATTATTTAGAACACTGGCATGAATATTAATGACTATGAATTTTCCAATATAAAAATTTCGTAAGTTATTGGAAAATTACGAATTTCTTAACATGGCAGCATAGAGCCAAATTTCACATAAACGTCAATCTTGAGGGATATTTTCATCGTAAAGATGTCAAACCACTTTTTAAATATTATTTAGGATACTGGCATGAATATCATAGACTATGATTTTTCCAATTTAAAAAATTCGTAAGTTATTTGGAAATTACGATTTACTTAACATGTCAGAATAAGGTAAAATTGAGCATAAATTTCCATTTTGAGGATCATAAATACATTAGACAACTTCAAAATTACATTTATGGTATTTTTTTGAACATGATTGAATACAAATATTCTAATAGGAAAATTTCGTAAATCATTCGTAATTTACGATTTTATCAACATAGTGAAATTGTAAATTTTTCATATAAATATGAGTTTTGAGGATTATTGCATTGGAAATAGTAGCATGAAAATTAAACAACGGAATTGACCCTGATAAAATAAATTAATAGATTAGAATAAGATAGATATATATCGAAGTTAACGGTGGATAGCCTATTAGGCGGGGATTTTATTCTGTCACTGTATCAAGCTTTGGTCAAATTCATTTCTTTTAACATGATTATAATATGTCTCGCACTAGAAATTTATGAGAACATAAATATGATGGGGAACTGAACAGAGTCCACCTATGCCAAAAGTTGTTATTATTATTATTATTTGTTGTTGTTCTGTATATATCGGAAGAAAATATTGGATTGGTGAAAATTTTTGACCTTAAGGCACCTGAAACATGGACCTAAGGCATCAGTCAGATAGCTCCATTTCTCCCTTTCCATGTTATTCAATGGGATTTTCGTTGCTTTGTTTTATAAAAATATCTCATTCAATAATGAAGTTTTTCAAGTTCTGCTTTTTGGATATTACTCTTTGAACAGGTCGTCTTTTAGCTTAATGAGCAATTTTTCGAAAAAATTAATTTAAATATTTTATTTCAATAAGTAAATTAGAGAGTCTAAGTTTGTATTTCTAAGTAAAATATTTAAATTTATTTTTTCGAAATACTGCTCACTAAGCTAAAATATGACCTGTTCAAAGAGTAATATTCAAAAAACAGAATTTGAAAAAGTTGATTTTTGAATGAGATATTTTTATAAAACAAAGCAACGAAAACCTTATTGGATAACATGGGAAGGGAGAAAGGGAGCTATCTGACTGATGTACAGACTTAAGTTTCCGATAGATTTACATGTTTCGCGATGTGCTGAACACAATTTAACCATTTTTAGGAAAAGTCTGCCTGTGTGTGCGTATCACAAAATTTATGGATATTTTATCTCAAGTACCAATGAATGAAATTTAATTAAACTTTGTATTTAGTCGGATTTTTGTGCTGATTACATTTAAGGAGCAATCGCTCAATAGATGGCTTACCATTCCCCCCCCCCCCCCATACCCCATAATCTTTAATACATCAGTATGGGACAAAGTTTCGTATGAATGTACATATTGAGAATTATTTTTAACTTTTCAATTAGAAATAAATATTTATGACAGTAATATATTTATGTTAGTAATAGTCAGCAAGACAAAAATTATTTTATATATAGGGCATCGTATATCATATCTCCTTCACCCCCACCCCCAGGAGATGTTAATTTTCAATATGGGTTTATTTAAAAGAAATCGTCAATAGCTTTAACATGAATTGTTGATAATTTAAAATAAAGCTGACGGTGTTCTTTTTTTCTCTTAAAGAAAAAAAAAAAAAAAGCATTTTCTCAGATGTCGGCACGAAATAGACTTTCTTTGAACAATTTGTATTATTTTTCTTTCAAGTAAAAATCATTTACATTTATCATAAAAAAAAAGTAAAATAAACAAATAATTTTTACTGCGTGAATTTGTATTGGAAAGTATAGATGAAAAGTCTTGTGGTGGCTACTACAACTATGTAAAAGATGATGCCCTTAATTTGAATTTATTGTGTAAATTGATGTCAAATGGTTTAAATTTGCTCGAGAGTGAAACAGAAATAAAGTAATAATAAATTTTAAATACGTATATTAAAAAGTATCAACCGCTAGGCCGGCGGAAGGCGACTATTCTATAGGGGAACGGTGGGAAATATGGAAATGGTAGGGTAAAATGGAATCCCAGTATGTCTCATCTGTACGGAATTGCAACCTATCGGAAACACGTCAAAAGTCTTCACTGGGCCTCAAATATGAACGGTAGTTTACTTTGTGCCAACGAGAAGAACAGTTTTTGCTTCGTACAACTTCTTTAATTTATCAACATTCAGACTTTTTCTGGAGGTAAATATTACTAAATTCTGTAGTCTTTTTACGGAGTAATAAAATGAGCGAAAACCTAGTGCCATTTTAAGAAGAGGATTTGAATTAGTTTGTGTCTGATTCCCATGAACTTATTCCTAACAACAGGGTTGAGGTTGATTTATTCTCAATATATATTTGCAATTTTGCACTGTAAAAAATAATTTCTTAAAAATAAGTATATATTGTCTCAAAATAGCTC
Organism: Salticus scenicus; assembly: GCA_963930645.1. Taxonomy (NCBI): domain Eukaryota; kingdom Metazoa; phylum Arthropoda; class Arachnida; order Araneae; family Salticidae; genus Salticus; species Salticus scenicus. The sequence continues at coordinate 199,221,701 of OZ005652.1, forward strand.
CAAGACAATATATACTTAGATTTGAAAACCCATATACTCATTTTTGAGTATACTGACATGCTCAAAAATGGGGTTGACCAATAAGAATCCCAATATCCCCATGTTTGACATGTCAACATACTCAAAAATGAGTACATGGGTTTTCAAATTTAAGTATGTATTGTCTCGGGGATATTTTGAGACAATATATACTTATTTTTAAGAAACTATTTTTAACAGTGTGTAAAAATTGCATATTAAATTTTTTTTCAATACTGTTTCTTTTGAATAATAATTTCAAAATAAAATACTATCCTATTTAAAATTATGCTTTAAGGAAATGGGTATTCCATATTTCCCTTGATAACTATTCCATATTACATGAATTTTTTTTTTCCTGTCAACTAAACATTGTACATGTAAACTCTATTTTTTGTAACATAAAACCATCAAAACACATTAAGGGGACTCTCTACCTATCGTCTCCTTAAGTCGAAGCCAATGTTATTCTATGGGAAATTTTACCCCATTACAATTCATTAACTAATACATATTTTTAAATTCCATTTTCACTTTCCAAAAATTCACAACTATTAAACAATTTATCGCTTTCTAAAAATTTATTTTTTATTTTTATTTTTAAGATTTCTTTTTTAATTCAAAAATGAAAAAATTCACACTGTGAAAATTCGCATTTTACAGCGTCAAAATAAAATATTAAAAGTTTAAAAAAATAATTTTTAGAAAGCGATAAATTGTTTAACAGTTGTGAAGTTTCTGAATGTGAAAACGGAATTTAAAAATATATATTAGTTAATAAGTTATATTGGGGCGAAATTCTCCAAAGAATAACATTGGCTCTGGCTTCTGGGGACGTGGAGAGGCCTCTTAACAACGCTTGAAAGTTTGCAACAGTTGAATTCACTATGATCCAAAATGCTTCAGTTTGTTATGGTGAGTTCAAATACAAATGGTATTCCATATTTACCTATTTTCCCCATTATACAGGGTAAGTCAAAATGAATATAGCGATTACAAACGGTTATAACTATTTAATGGAAAAGAATTTATCGATAAGATTAACACAGAATGTAGATGGAACTTCAAAATTTTGTATACATACGTATAGATGTTCTATGTGACTTTACTTGGTCACACGGACAACATCTAGGTGGTAGTCCATTTCACGCCATACATTCTGTAGCATTTGTTTGTCGCCGACGCAAGCGCATTACAAATGCATACTTTGAGTTCTTCAGTTGTTTTAGGCACGGGAAGCACATACACCCTGTCTTTCACATAAACCCATAGATAAAAATCGCAGGGTCTCAAAGTACGCATTTGTAATGAGCTTGCGTTGGTGACTGCAGACATGCATCAGAATGTATGGCGTGAAATGGACAACCGTCTAAATGTTGTCCGTGTGACCAAGAGAAGTCACATAGAACATCTACGACGTACGTATAGAAAATTTTGGAGTTCCGTCTACCTTCTGTGTTAATCTTATCGATAAATTCTTTTCCATTAAATAGTTATAACCGTTTGTAATCGCTATATTCATTTTGACTTACCCTGTATACTAAGATCATGTACCATACCATACCATAAAACCATATAACGTAAGAACTAAAAACTATTTGGAACAAGGGCAAAAATCAAACATATAAAAGGGAAATAACCTATGAAATTAAGATTCATTCAAAGTAGTTTAAGAAAATATGAGATTTATTTTAAAATACTTTCCCTCTACGACACCTTTTTCAAGAACCGAAAGCTCTTTGAAAATAAATAAATAATAATAAATAAATAAAAATACCACTAGTCCAATAGCTTTTTACAAATTGTAAAAGTTTTTCAGAATTTAAAAATCACGAGTGTATCTCTGTTTTGAAAACAAACTTTCCGTTTCGGTTTAGAGAAAACTAAATTTCGTGGTCTGATTCCCATGAAATTATTTCTACCAAAAGTTGCTTGAGGTTGATTTATTCTCCAAAATGGCAATTTGGGTAATATAGAATACCAACTGTTCCATATTATTTGCAATTTTGTAAAAATTGAATGCAACATAAGTATGAGCAATTGAAATAATTATGTTACATATTGTAAATTTATTTCAATTGCTAGTACTATGAAAGAGAATGAAAAATTTTTAATTTTTATAATAATCATTAGAAAAAATAATAAAATTTGATTTGACAAAAACAAAACAAAAAAAAAAGTTTAATTATAAATTACATTATTAAACTGTTTAAAGATTTTTATGTCATTCGTGAGATATTGTTTTCAAAATAAACCTCGTCAAAATATTATTTTAAGATTTGAAAAAAAAAAAAAAAAAATCTAAATTGCATTTAGAAATAAACATAAAAATGCAAGAGAGAAAGGGGATGGAAGATGAAGAGAAAGAGAGAGAGAATACTCTATATGAATAAAGAGTAGTATCTGTGTGCATTCTGGAGCTCAGGACTGACCACAAAGCTACAAAATTTGGCAGAAAAGGTAGCTTGGACTATCAGGGATGCACCTCATCGAAATTTTTTCAATTTTCAAATTTGAAATTTTTTATTATTTTTTTTCCCATTTATATATATATATATTTACTTTCTTCTATATTCAATAGAAGAAAGTAGAGGTTTCATAAAAATTTTTGACTTGTGTTTTCCGATGAATTTACACGTTTTAAGAACCAGAACACGATTTGACCATTATTAAAAAATCTTTGTCTGTGTTTGTGTCTGAAATTTTATGACAGCTCTAGCTCAAGAATTAATGCACTGAATTTCGTATAAATTTACATATAGTTGCACCTTAACATAAAACAGTACCTATCAATAACTTTTCGTGCAAATTGTCTAACAGGTCACGTTATTATTCTGGGATTTTTTTTTTTTTTTTTCTCCTTAAATTTGTTTCAGTCGTTTGAATTCTTCAGCAACGGTTTTAATGCTATCTATTTATTTAATTAATTTTCGCTTTTTTTTTTCGTAGTCAACTACTACTGCGTGATTGTTACTTTTTATATGAAACTGCGATTTTAATATTGAATAACTGCTCAATTGATGTTTTGACTGAGAAAAATTTTCAAAAATCTGCAGATATAATTGGCTAAACGATGCGATCATTTTATATATAAATATATGTATATAGAAATTAAATTAAATATGGTTCAATAATTCGATTTCAAATGTTTATGGAGAGAAAAAAAAACCTTAAAAATAATAATAATTATTATTATTATTATTGTACCTATCGGAATTAAATGCTAACATAGTAGAAATGATTAAATCTATTAAATTTGACATTTAATTTAAATTTATAGCAATCAAGTTTATTTATAATTTCATATATAAATAATCACAATATATAAAATGTACATATAAATATATTATATATACAATATAAATTTATTGTACTTATAATTATCTTATCACAGAGCGAGAGCTAGAAAAACCATATTACTACGTCTCAATACATAGCGCCAAAACTGAAATATTCGGTAGATACTGAGGTATAACCATCAATAAAATCTAGTTTTTGAATAATATCAACGTCACCTGTCGCCCGATAAACTCTAAAATTAAAGTGCTGAAGCACGGTGTTGCTGCAGTGAGTGAGGACCTGAGCTTAACATAATGCGAGTAGGAAAGACGTTGCCGAAGGCAGCAGATTCCCGAAGCAACGTTTTGAACAATTTCCATTTTTTTTTTAAAGTTTTTATTTATAAAGTAATATAAAAATATATAATGCTTTTTTTATTATTATTCTGTTTAAATATAGCGGTTAGCGAGGCGGGCAAAGCATGTTATAGTTATAAGTAAATAAATAGTACCATAATATTCTGCTTGTAATTTGCGGCAGCGTATTATCTCGCTGATGAGAATTTCATAGATCGTATAATCCGCAGCAGCGATCCCCTCCGTGGAGAATCAAAACTATGATGGCATGCCTACAGACCATCCTTAGGGTGCGACCGTCGTCGATTACCCATTGCTCAGTACTAGTGAGCATAGTACTAGTACATAATACTATCCACTGCAGAGTACTAGTGAGACGTTAAACCCAACCAACCAACCAATCCCAGAAGCGTATAATACGCATGTGAAAATTCTCTTTAAAATAGCTGTCAACCGTTCCACTTTTTGGATATCGTTTTTTTTTTTTTTTTTTTCTTAATTTTATCTTAATTAATCATAGAAAACTCCTACAAAAGTTAATAAAAATATATTTATGCATATTGAAATTCAGAAATCGCAGCAGTTGGCAGCTATGTCACATGGTAAGAAGGAACTTACTGCAATCTCTTTCTCTTGCTGGCTCTGCAAAAACTAATATCATATAGTAATATAAAAAACAAGCTACTGTTAAAAAAAAAAAAAAAAAAAAAAAAAAAAAATCATTTCTATATGATCATAATAATATACCTGTTATAATTTTTACGCTTATTTTGAAAAAATAATTACGCATATAAAATGTTGAAAATTTAGGAGTAAGACAGTTAATTGCTCGGTGTTAAGAATAAATTTCGAACAAAATAAGGATTGGATTAAACTCAATAATTAAAGTAAAAGAAAAAATAATAATAATTTACTAAAA